>JAODUG010019136.1:0-13943 GCA_027564795.1 Aphredoderus sayanus
AACGATACGGTATATTCAGCTCAAGGCAGGGATGTCAGAAGGAGGCACAGCACTAGTGTTGTTGTGAGAGACTGCCTCTCGCTCTGTGAAAACAAAAACAACTGGCTGGGGCCAAACTGAGAAATTCAGTCAGACATGTGGTTTCCTGTCTAGAAATAAATTAGAATACCAGAGGGCTTGACAGGTTAGTGCTTAAATATCCTACAGTTCATAATACTGTTGTCCTTCTTTATTTATTCCGCCACTGGCTTTACAAAAATATACTTGCTCCTTTTTTTTCTCCATTCCATGCATCAAAATATTTACTAGTGGTTTTTACTATTGATATTTTTATCAGTACTGTTTTGTACTGATAAAAAATATTTTTGAATTTCTCTTGCTTTCTACAATGTAATCACTTATAAAGGAGTGCGCAATATGAATGTATATGTTTCTGTTTTTAATTTATTTAATATAGATTTAGATACCTATATTACTAAACATTGTTCAACTTAACTGTACACACTGGTGTCGAAAAACCAACAGGTCAAAAAACGTCTGACTGCAGAAAACAATTAAAGTGGAAATCTGCAGAGACCGTTTATGACTGGGTGACTAGACAAGACAATGTGTTAATGATTCACTTACAACTCATCTGACCCATACCCAGAACAGTCTAGGGTCTGTGATGCGACATGTTTTGTCTGGAGACTTTTTTACTGGCCTTTTTTCTGCCTCAAAATGGCAACATAAAAACTCCTTAAGGATAAACTTTCACTGGTTAACAAACCTTGCAGACATACTGTACCACCTCCTAAAATAAATGAAACAGACATAAGCCATAAAAGACACTATGTGGTTGACTGGGTCATGGTTTGGAGTAGGCTGCATTCGCAAACCTTTGCTTCCTAAAGCATATAGACATTCCTCAGGGAAGGATAGTTCCTCTGCTTTGCTGAGAATATTACTTTGTCCTAACCAAGATGCTTAGAGGTTTTACAAAGAAGGATTCAATGTTTATTTATGTAAAATAGTGTGTTTACCAAACAATACGTTTAATTAGCTTAAATGATTATTTTCACGTCTTGAACGTCTCTAGAGGTATACAAATTAAAATGAAGAATTAACATTAAAACATTTGATTTAGTTTAGCAAGCATTGCAATTAAATGATATATTGTCAGATCATTCAGAACACTTGGCTAAGACCACCTCCATATAGCCAACCCATTGTTAAATGTACAGCTGTGTTTCCCCTACTATGGTTGCATTCATTCATAAAGACCTTCGGCCCTATTTTAACGATCTAAGAGCAAGGTCTAAAGCGCAAGGCGCAAACTGCATTTATGGACGCGTGCATGGTTCGCCAGGTGCATGGTTCAAAAGGATTGTATTTACTTTCATAATTATACGTGTGGGTGTTTTGTAACATACAATAAACCAATCAGGGTCTCCCATCTCCCATTGCCTTTAAAAATCCAGGCAGGCACCTTGACGTATTGTTACCGGCAAGTTTGTTCAAAGGCAAAGGCAATGCAATAGAATTCACAATCTTTCTGGCTGGGAGTTGAAAACTAGAGCTGTGTGTGTGCGAGTACGACGTTCGTCTGTTGGTTTTTTCCGTTAGCTACAGTAAAAGCTAGCCCTGATGACTGCTGACGTCATTACTTTAACTGTACAGACTGGCCTATGACCAAAACAATGCACTTGTTTTGTTAGGCGTCGAGCCTAACGCCGTAAATGTAACCGGTCTTCTTCATCGTTTCCCAGATTCCCAGGTGATGTCTGTGATCCTGGTGAGCCTCGTCCCCCTGCTGGCACTGGCGGCATTCGTCATCGCCTCCTTCTACTGCTACCGGGTGTACCACCAGCGTCACCGCGGCGCCAAGGGCCCGCCGCTGGACTTCAGCGACAACCGTGCCATCATGATCGACGACGAGGGCTCCGACAGCAGCTCCACGCACGCCAACAACCTCAACCACAACACGGAGCTGCTGCCCATCGAGCTGGACGGCCAGGTGGGCAAGGGGCGCTTCGCCGAGGTCTACAAGGCCAAGCTGAAGCAGAGCTCCTCGTCCGCCGGCCAGCAGGCCTTTGAGACGGTGGCGGTCAAGATCTTCCCGGACGAGGAGTACGCCTCCTGGAAGAACGAGAAGGACATCTTCTCGGACGCCGACCTGCGTCACGAGAACGTCCTCCTCTTCCTGACGGCGGAGGAGCGTAAGGTCCAGAAGCAGTACTGGCTGATCACGGCATACCAGCCCCGGGGGAACCTCCAGGAGCACCTGACCCGCCACGTCATAAGCTGGCAGGACCTGTGGGTCCTGGGGGGCTCCCTGGCTCGCGGCGTGGCCCACCTCCACAGCGACCACACCCCCTGCGGACGCTACAAGGTGCCGATCGTGCACCGGGACATCAAGAGCTCCAACATCCTGGTGAAGAGCGACCTGACCTGCTGCCTATGTGACTTCGGGCTGGGACTCCGCTTGGACAACTCGCTGTCTGTGGACGAGCTGGCCAACAGCGGGCAGGTATAAGGCTGCTTCACATTCGTTCACCTTTGCTTTGATGAAACCCACATCTTTTCTTTAAGCATGGAGGGTACACCGGCAAACCAGAGGCTGTAGAGGCAGGGGTGCGGTGGAATGAGAGCCAGATCGGGTCAGGTGTGGGAGAGGCACGCAGGCATTCATGGTTTTGTAATACCTGTTTCAACCAAAAGGGCAAATACATTTGTGTGCCTTTTTTTTTAAATCTTTTTACCGTTATTCTACTCAGTGCTGAGGCCCCAGATAAAAAAAAAATGAACATAATGACCAATAAATGCCAAAGATTCCTTTAAATGTCTAAAAGTTGTATCCTGCTGTTTTTTCCTCAGTTTTTAGACTAAAAATAAGAATTGTCGTTCTTTAATGTGGAGAAGGGCAAGTGGTGTCACCCAGGGGACCAGGGACGCCATGCTTTAATGACACAGGTGGCCTCCTGCCTTTAGATGGATTGTGCTGAAAGAAATAGTGTTCTTAATGTGTCATTCCATTACAGCCGTCAGACAAACAAACCTGATTGATTCTTAATGGTGCTATTACGTGGTGCTATAAGACAGACTTTTTAGACTCTTATGAAAAAAATCATTACAAGCACGCCTACTGCATCGTGATGCAGGAAGAGCCAGCCATAACATTTTTCAAGGTGGCAATTATGTAAAGAGACAAAATGTACTTTGAGCTTTGAGCTATGTTTTTTTTTATTTTCTTTTATTGAATTATATACATCTGGACATTTTTTATTTCAAATCATTATAATGACATGATTCTACAGTGGGAAATAAATACCAGACATCCCCGAAATATTGGTAAATTGCATAGGCTGTTAAAGGTTATTTACTCTTATTAAGATTATCTACAAAACATTTTGGAGGGGTAACTAAACAACCACCAAGTGCCATTATGCACTATTGTTAAACATACAGTGTATAGAAAGTGTGGTTCAGGAAACTAGAATGAAACAAATTTAAAATATACACAAAAAGTAATATACATTTGGAATTACATTTTCTTTAACTGGCTAATGTCTCTTTTTCTGCTGTTTCAGGTGGGCACAGCCAGATATATGGCTCCAGAGGTCTTGGAGTCTAGAATCAACTTGGAAAACATTGAATCCTTCAAACAAGCTGATGTTTACTCCATGGCTCTGGTACTGTGGGAAATCACCTCCCGGTGCAGTGCTATTGGAGGTAAGCCCTTATAAGTGGGGGTTTATATGGACTAAAAACATGACAACATACTAAGAACTTAACTTTAGGTGCGATGGAAACTTTAACAAGAACGTACAGTATAAGAAGCAAATCCCACTATCCATGTTTCAGTCTTTGAAAGTTAATGCTGATGTAATCTTTTGCTGCATGTTGGTATCAATGCCCGACACTGTTACCAATTACATTGCGAATAGCGAGCTATTGTGCATGCATGTCAATCATGGAGGTAAACACTGTTCTTGGCAAATACTAAGTAGGCAGGGCCATTAGCTACAATGCATCATTAGATGGACAAATTCCTGAAATTCCTCCTTCATCCTGAGTAAATATCCCAAGAAATACTATTAAAGAGACCCTGCTTACTCTGCTTGTTTGACCTCTCAGGAATAACAGCGCACTGACCACTTTTCTGATAAACAGAGCAGTTATCAGCCTGACTGCTAGCAGATCTGTGGCTTCTCTGACAGGACTAATATGTGAGTCGCCTCTACACCATTAATCACTGTGGGAATGAAACGTAAAGGTGTCACACACACAATCCATCTTCTGGAGGTCTCAAGGTCCACGCCTCACTTAAATAATGCGTTCTTGTTTGTCGTCCTGCAGAGAACACAAGGCCAGGATATGTGCGTATAATAGGAATGGGTGATTATCCAAAAGCGAACCAAAGGGCAGTTTTCATGTCAACACCAAGTCATTTGTTTTCACTTCCCCCAGTGTCTCTGCGGCCCAAGTTGTTGCTGCGACCTCTCTATTGTGTGCACTGTCTAGCCCAGTGACTGAACACTCGTTGTGGTCCTGACCGGTTACACTTTGACTATTTCCTGTTTTTGTACCCCCTGCGGCCCCATGAACTGTATAGCTGTGGTGAAGCTGCCCAAGAGTGTCCAGAAGGAGAAACATGGCCGACCCCAATAGAATCCCAAAAGAATGTGTCCTGAGGGTACACCTCAGAAAAGAAAATAGTCTATGTCCTGTTTTCTTGAGAGCACTGTGTCAATACAGACTGTTCTTGAATTTAATTTGGAGGGAAAAGTTGTCTGCTTAAGACAAATTTGAAAGGATAAAGGCTTCTAAACGTAACTAAACTAAACAGAGGACATATTCAAATGCTGATTACATCTACCTGTAATATACATACAGTATGTATGTATATGCTGTAATGTCTTTTATATTCTTTTCATTTGCCAGGTTATAAATACACACATTCATTCGGTTCTGGTTTTGACACGCCAGCCAGCCAGAACCAACCAAGAGTAAAACCTTCAAACGTGTTAAACCCCCAGAACCCCACATTTCCTGCCACACATACTGTACCGGGACACAGCGTTGCATGAACGTGCACAAGGCCTGTGAGCTCTGTTCGGGGAGGAGTAGAGAGGAGTGGCTTTAAACCAAAACGTAGCCCAGCTTTCCACCACAAGGCCACCTCTGCGCACAAATCGACCAGTGTACCTTTAAAGCCTGTAGGTCCTAATTGGTAAAAAATCCCCCCCCCCTCTCTCTCTCTCTCTGTCTGTCTGTCTCCCTCTCTCTACCTTTTCTCCTTGTACTCCTACCTTGTATGTATGTAAGTATGTTAGGGAGCAGTAAATTACTGGAAAAACATCCCGTGTTACTTGTGCCGGAGGCGCTGTAGTCAGACAGCCAGGAGAGGCCAGCCTAACGTGGATTTAGTGAGAGAGGGGAGGTGAGGGGGAGGGGGCCATCCCACCCCAGCTTCACAATGTAGCCGGACAGTGAGAAACAGCTGGGATTATCCATGTGTTTTCCTTCAAGTCTGCCTGTGTATCCTTTTTCGCTCTAGTCATCTCTCTCTCTCTCTCTCTCTCTCTCTCTCTCTCTCGTTCTGTCTCTCTCTCTCTCAAAGACATGCAGAGGGTTGAAGCCTGTAGCCCATTAAGGCAGAAACCATAGGAGGCATTCGTACTTCGTGAAAGGCTGTGCCTCCCGTGTCAACATTTTAGCTAGACGAAACAGGAAGCGCAAGCCGGTCCACACGAACCGTTAACTCGCCGCTGTGCGTCGCCGACGGTAACAAAACCCCTCCCGCAGGAGCAGACAAGCTGCCGGCGGAGACGCGAAATTGATTGTGAAGTCCAAACCCCCCCCCATACACTACCACCCCACGCACCTACACACAGGCAAGGGAGCTACTGTGTTGTTCACATGTGGCAGCTACTACCAGTGCACACACACACACACACAGCAGCACACGCTCGCCTACTGCCGTGTTCCGCTGCGTTGTTACGACGACGGTAGGGGTTGTGCGTGCGTGTGTGTGTGTCATAGTGGGCAGACAGCCTTGCTGTCGCAGCGCCCCTCTGATCCGAGACCCGCCGTGAAGAGTGCTCAGCTGTCTTGACAGCCACGGGCCCCCACTGTGCTTTCTCTGAGAGGGAGGTAGTGGGAAGGGGGAGAGAGAGGAGAGGGAGAGAGAGAAATAGGGGGTGGAGATAGAGACAGAGAGAGAGAAAAGAGAGAGAAGACAAGGGAAAACATACAGAGTAGAAGGCAAGAGAGAAAAGGGAGCGGCAGGCAGACATAGCCAGATGTACTGAATCCAGAATGGCCTTGGGTTCTGCCTCTCCTATATAATTTAGGGAGTCCAGAAATAGTTTGAAAGGTTGGTAGGGCATTTCCCGGGCGGGTGGGGCTAAGTAGTGTGTGTGTGGTGGGGGGTGGGGTTGCTGGGTTTGACACCAATCTTGAGGTGAGGTTAGACCAGCTGTTATAAGGTGTGTGTGTGTGTGTGTGTGTGTGTCTGGGTCACGCGCAGGTGCACATGCTTATCGTTGCATCTCTGTGTGCAGGCCAACGTGTGTACTATGCATGTATTATGTGTGTTCTATACGTGTACTGTGCAGCTCTGTCTTTACTACTATATGTGTGCCTGTGTGTGTGTGTATGTGCGTGTGTTGAGCTGTAAGCAATGACTTTAACAATGTGCGAGGGACACACAACAAGTGTTTGAGTCACCACTTCTTAATCACAAGCGCCAGGGGAGGCCGGGGAGAACAGTTTGTCTCGCTGCTGATGTCCCAGTGCGTGGTGAAAATGCCACACTGCCCAGTTTTCATGCATTGTTTCCATGTTTAAAGGCACTGCAAGGAGTTTTCCAAAAGTGCTGCCGTTTCCCGGAGTCCCAACTGCTTTTTGGAGTTTGTATGCGACCGTAGTCGCAAGCAGTTGGAATTATCGTAATACATTTGCAAACTGAGCGTTTTCTTGGATGAATCACAAACACATGGACACCGAATCCCTCATACTGTTTAAGCTAAAATATATTTCTACTTTTGTACTCCAGTATAAAATAATTAGGCAAACCTCTAAATTATGGATGTGAGAGTTGTGAATATATATGCCTAAAATGTCAGTGCCAGGAACACCCTGCAGTCACTGCAAAGCTCCCAGATAATTAAACATTCACCAAGAACTTTCAGAAGTGGTTGTGCTAGTCGACTATAGCTCAATTAACCTGGAACTGAATATCTCCTGGCTGCAAATCCCCAGGTGGTGCTAGAGGCTATTCCTGACAACCCACACTGAAGGAACGAAGACTACAAGGACGCCATATGTGCTAGTGAGGCAAATTATCATCACCATGCCAGCTGTGGTTATGAGCCACAAGTTCCTCATTGTGGATGCCTTCGTATCGTTGCAAAGTCTTGTCAATATGTAGCATGTGACTTCTGCAAACCACCACAATCATTGCTTCCTGTGTGTAGTATCTTCAGCAACATTCTGTTATTTTATAGTTTCATTTTAAGCTTTTCTAGCTATAAATACACTCTTTCCACTTGGGGCTGTTTAATTGGGTTTCCATTTTGCACACAACTTTTGTTTACATGGTGAAGCAGCCGCGAGTCATGTGATTCACATATTTTGGGACCCATTGTTAGTGAAAGAACGTATAAACATGGTTTGGCAACTGTTTGTGAAATGGTATGCTGTTATTACACTGCATCCAAACCATCGAGAAAAAATGTAATCTTGTCCGATGCATATGCGGGATTGTATTTCAGATTTACTACTAAAGCAACATAATTACTACTGGTGGGAGGGTGGGGGGGCGGAGATAAGTCTCTTCCTGTGCAGTGAATCGTATTCTAATATTGCAGATGATGTTGTGTTTGCTTTCCTGTCTGCCCTGGAACATGGCTTCCATTGAGCCTCTCCTAAGTGAAGCATCCTGCAATTTGTCAGTAGAATAGTGAAGTGCAGATCAACGTCCTATTTCATAAATGCTGATCAGTGAAGTACACTTCTCGTTATGGGCCTGGAATTGCCTTGCGGTTGTAAAACCAGTGTTGGAGAAACATGCAAGTTTGAAACTGGCATGCATGCCCTTCCTGCACCTCAGCACTGAGTGGCTCACACTACAATGCAATTTCTCACGCTATTTGTTTTAAAACAGTTGGCTGTGGTGGTGATTATGGAAGCGCTATAATACCATCAAGGTGTATACCTTTGAATAGATGCTGCACGAGCAGATAAGATTTTAAAATTCTATGAATTTCTGAGGAAACGGTGTTGGGTCATGATGTGAAATCTTGGCACAACCCCTTTGACTCCTTTTTGCCTGCTATTATCAAGATTATTCCTGTAATACGGCTTGATTCCCCAGCTGTCTCCTTTTAGTCAGGATGAATTTGCCGGAAGCAAAATTCAAGTTCACCGTTAACATTGTTCTCACTAACACAATCCCTGTCAATCTGTTATTCCCCTGGATCTTGTGAAACAGTTCTTCATATGAGTAACACTCGCATCAAAGTAATTTTAGTTTGATTTGTTGTTCACCCTGAGGAAAGATTAAATCAATGTAAAGACAAATAGCGCTGGGAAACATTCGACCTGTTTTGAACATTGCGTCTTCCATGCCAATGCTTTGAACCCCAAGTAAACACAAACACATTATTTTCACAAGCGCTTTAGATACCATTACATAAGAGCGCTGACACAAAGGCAGTGCTGTGTTTGCTGAGATACTTTGTCCCATCGGTGCTGAAAGTAAAGAGAATGCAAGGGAGGGATTGTTTCTCTTCAGCAAGCCCCCAAAACCATATTGTGAGCCACACACAATTCTTTTTTTGTGTGTATTTGATGTTTCTTCCACTGTGATTCTATTTAAAGTCACAACCTAGCTGTTTAAGTGATATAATTATAGTAGGTCTGAGGGGTGGAGAGCACACATGGTGTATACTTTGGCTTGCTTTTTGGTTAGAGTGGAATAGAATGTATTATGCAGAATTAAAGGTATGTAGGCAAATTGGCAACAACTAGCAACTGGTTTGGAAAGCTGACAATCTTTTTTTGACTTTCAGAATATCTTGTTGACACTCATTTGCTTGTTTACGTATTTACCATAATAATATTTTTCTATTTTTCTGTAAATAACTTATCCTGTACAACCTTTTAATGTTTTACCCTCCTACCAGGGCCCCAAAAAATGAATGTATTTCTGCCTGTGTGTTTCATACAGAGGTGAAAGAGTATGAGCCCCCATTTGGAAAGCTGAGGGAACACCCTTGTGTGGAGAGTATGAAGGACAGTGTTCTTCGGGACAAAGGTCGACCTGAGATCCCCAACAGCTGGACTGACCACCTGGTAAGAAGTGTTCCATTGCAGGACTCGCAGGTGTCCATTTTGGCTCAGGCAAATTACAGCTGCTCTTGTATAAGCATCAGCATAATTATACATGTCAGACTCCTCCGCTGTAAATAGAACGTATGTCTCTTCAACATCACATCACATCAGTCTGAATCACACATGTAACATGTTATGTATTTTATATTATTGTGGCTTTTAATGTAAAGTATTGGTAAGAATTATGCGTCTGACAAAGTGTGTGCTGTTCTTGCATGTTTTTACACTTTCTACCATTAGCATTATTTGTACAATGCAAAAACATTATTACGAAACACTATATTGTAGATTAACTTTAAACAGTAATTATTATTGCTCATTAAAGTTTCATAGTGTGATAAAAAAGGTTTTATGGACAGTTTATATATTACTATTATAACTGCACTTACAAAGACAGAAAGTGAATTTGCCCTTTTTTTGTGCTAGAAATTGACATTTCTCATTGTTTTTGCTAAAATATTGAATTTTAAGCGTTTTAAATACACTGTCGCTGTTTTAATAAATGGCACTTAAAAATACAGTTTGATACACAGAAACCCATACAACTGACACACATTAGGGGAAACATACCAGAAATCAGTGTCAAGGTTCATCATGTTTTTAAAAAATGTAATAAAAACTAGCAAAAATAGGAGCTGATTGTATCTGGACTCGACTGCTCCCCCTACAGGGCATTCAAGTAGTGTGTGGCACCATCGATGAGTGCTGGGACCATGACCCGGAGGCCCGGCTGACAGCCCAGTGTGTCGCCGAGCGCTTCAGCGACATGGAGCACCTGGACAAGCTGTCAGTCTCCTCCGACTCGGAGGAGAAGGTCCCAGAGGAGATATCTATTGTAGTGGATGAGAAGTAGGCGTTCAACTGCAACACTGCCCTCTGTTGGGATGGCAAAGGAACTTCAACCATGCCACTGGGAGTACGGACTATTCAGTGGACATTTTGTTTGCATTGGATGCTTCTGGAATGAGTGACAAGAGGAACAAAACGGAATCTTATGGGTATGAAAGGAAACTTAAGTTAATTACCAGAGTTGGACTGTATTAATTTTCACCTTAAGTGCCCTAAAGAATGGATCAAGCCATACACGAATGGGGAAGACAAAATATGAAGCTATTCTAACTCCATTCTCCATGCACTTTATTAAAATATGTATACAAAACATTGTATATTAAGTTTTTGTTTAATAGTTATGGCAATACACTGTGGCCGTAGGAAACTGACCACATTTTGAAAGAAAAGAAATGGGAGACGAAACACATTTATAAGGCTTATTAGTGTGAATGCCTTAACACTAATATTACCCCCATTGCTGTGCATTTTACTGGCTGCTCAGACTTGTTAATATACGGCTTTGGACAAGTTACAACGGGTCTAAAGAGTGCGACGCGAGGCTCAAGGTGCAAGTGTCATTTCTCAGCACAATGAAATGAAAACAGAGAAGATCCTTCGGACGCAATAAACAGATATCACATCCCAAGGACTATGAACTGTGAAATAAAGAGGCAGAACTCAGCCGGAAATAAAGTATATTGTATCATGTATCTGTATTACTAAGAGGACTCTATAAAAGCTTTAAAATAACTATTTAATCAGCACTCGAGAATAAAGGAAGTCGAAATATCACAACTAAAGTATTCCTGATTTGGAAGTGTCAAATTTAATCCCAGCATATCTGCTATGAGTGCTGCACTACAGAAAAGGGGTTTCTTTCGAATGAATGACTCATCAGTTTGTGTATACATTTTTAAAGACATAATTAAAAGTTTCAGTATTCACATATTGAGTCTTCTATTCTAACTACTCCAGACAGATCTGTTGTTTATCTTAGACATAGTGTGCTCTCTTAACCCTCATGATGTCCTTCAGGTCAATCCGACCCAAATCACTAGCTCTTTGTGACAGATAGAAGGCGCTAAACCTAATTCCACAGCTTACACACACACATTATGTACACTGCTGGCACAACAAGGTGTGTGTTTGAAACCAGAGGACAATAGGAGGGTTAAAAGACAAATACATAAAGAAATAATTAAAGATACACACAGCAGTGACAATAAAAAGAACCATACAATCATACACAATCAGATGGTGCCATCTAGTAGTTGAAGACAATATTTGTGAAGGCATCACGAGGCTTAAATAACTGAATATGCATGTTAATCAAATAACTGAGTTAAAGAATATTCTAAGGACTCTTTTTCAAATTCTATTTTTCACGGTTCTGTAGCAACAAAACCGTTTTGTCCCTCAAACACCTTCACCACCACCCAAGATAATTACTTCAAACCTCTTCTTAAACACCCTCATTAGTTTACTAATTTCATAATTCCTCTGGATCTATTCTTGAGGCCAACACCCACTGACACCGTCTTAACGCACGTCATGAGACAGTTTAGAACGTAGTTCATTTTAACAGCAACGCCCACAAGCAGCATCTGACATGCATCGAAGCCAAGGTTTAAGACACGGTTCTATTTCATGTCAATATGTCTTTACATTTCAAACATTATTTAAAAGGCATTCCAGTAAATAACACAACACCATAACACACAATACCATATTTACACAACCACTGTCATCTTAAGGTTATCTCCATATCTAGGTCATATGCAGAATATCTGAACAGAATTAGTTTTTCACCATGAACCACTTTGAACAAAGGCGGCGATGTCATTTTGCTTGCAAATTCAAAGCACATGATTTGTCGACACAATATATACAGACACACACACACACACACACGTGCAGTACATGCCCAACTACGCATGTATTTATAGACACCTGTTTTCACTTGACTCTACCCCTTGTGGCCAAAGACTACACAAAACAGTTGAGTCCAAGCTTCCTTTTCTAGGGCTAGCTCAATGCTGCAAGTAGGTCACTAATAAGATACTGTACAGAATTGAAGGATAGCTCATAACAGGGGCACACTCAATAAACCCATCATACTATTCATACTCACAATTATGCTTGCATTTAAGCATAAGCCTTTGCATATTAAAGGATTACAAGATACTCCACACAAACATCGATCCACCATCTGACATCTACACCTAGAGGATACAGTACTATACTGTAATGTTTGGTTATAAATACAAATTATCTACATTATGTGCTAACTGTCAAAATGGTGGCTTTTATGTACTGTAGAATGTCACACTGCCACAGTTTCCTGAGTGGTGTGTGTGTGGGTGTGTGTATATGCTTGATGTAGAGTATGAGGTTTAGTAAGTTCATATGGCCTGCTCATGACATTGTCAGACCTTTTGAAGGTGCAAAACCTTTCAGGCCAGGTGGTTGTCTGAATACTCCACTGGCTGCACGCCTGCAGGCCAGTTTGCTGGGGCTGCCTGACTGCATGGCTATTTGAGTTGGCTGGAGGCTTAGCTTACACTATGGCTGCCAGGTTGCATGTTTCCATCCCCATCTGAATGACTGTTTGTTTCTATGTTTCTACTAAGACTGAGGCCGACTATTTCAATGGCATGCTTGTCTGTTAGCCTAATGCAGCTTGTCTCCTGTGTATGTGTGTATGTGTTTGTATTACAAACACATTCATGCAGGAGTTTATTTTGTGCTCATTGAACAAATGCATACAGGAACACACCATGACAATAATTTATCAGCTGCAGCTCGCCTCTTAGGAAGAGTTCATATTCTTCATTAGAGCTTATTGTTTTCACATCTATTTTCATCAACAGCTCTGTTGGAATTCATGGGCCATGCCAAAGAGAAGGAACAAATTATTTATTTCGTAATAACATTATTACCACTGGAGGATGTCAAGGCTACTTTTTGATATCAAGCTATGCAGTCCAATATATATATTCGTTTTTTAATCAATGTAACAAAAAAACTAAAACATTAGCTGAGATATTGCTTTTCTTAAGCTTTTCTAGACTATTCACTCAGCCATAATATTATAGTACTTTTTTAATCTGTTTGTAACTCATTTGACAGAAATTAGTAAATGTAACAAAAGTAAATGCTATGCTATGACGACAACAGTATAAATGCTTTGCTATGACTAGAAAATAAAGTCTCCATTCATTCAAGACTTCATAATTACATGCAATTTGTACTTTGAACAGTAGAGGGTGTAGCAGTTCCATCTGATAGTATAGTTTCGCTGTAAGCCACACACGTGCCAATAGCAGGCTCACTATGTAACTTCACTTGACAGAGTAGTAATAAGGGTACATTAAATCAGTGTCACTGCTTCGAGGTATGTGAAAGTGACCCGTTTAATCAAACTTACTTAAAAGTCCTCTTGCTGTGACCTCATTAAACACTCTGATAAATTACTTCAGCTTATCTATACACAGCACAGCACAGATGAATCATTGTGTTTTAGTCGGTAGGAATGACTTGTATATTATCTAGTAAAGCAATTATATTCTTGTGAGGTCACAGAAGACTTTAATATGCAAGATCAACAGATATTTTAAAGAGGCGCTGGCTAGCCAAACATTAGTCTCGTTGTGTCCTGGTGGGATCTAATAGCTTTTAAATAGCCCTCTTGGCTGGCACAACTCAAGTTTACAAATCTCTCTCTCTCACACACA
>JAODUG010019156.1:0-22069 GCA_027564795.1 Aphredoderus sayanus
CCCCCCCTCCCCCTTCCCCCCAGTAATACATTTTGGGCATGCCCAGATTCCTGGCCTTTTGTTCTCTGATCCCCGGCTATACCTGTGGAGGTCATGCCTCTCTCCCCACCTGTTTCCCATGCTGTTAGCGTCCGTGTTCCCTCCCTGTAGTTCAGCCTGTGCTGCCAGCAGATGACCCGATCAAAGAGCAGGCAGGAGGTCCACACAGGCCAGAGATTAGTAGAGACAACCCGTCAGCCAGGAGGAGTTCCAGGCCCCTCGTGTGCACGCACACAGAAGCACTCAGTGGCACCTGTAGGTGGTTACGTTGCGAGATCGGACAATACGCCCCCACATTTGAGGTGACAGAGGGAGAGACATATCAAAGAGCCTGGTAGACATTACATCCATGGCTTTTCACCTGCGCTGTTGACACTGCCGCCTGGACACACAATGACACTGACGCACACTGTCAACACGCAGAAGGCCTGTTGTTTTGTGGCGCATGTACTGTGTGTGTTGAATGAAAGGCTAGATTGTTTATATACTGTAACTCGTGGGTGATGATTACACCAGGTGAGGTGTTCTGGAGGGATGTGTGTTGCTTTTTTTTAGGGTTTTCTTTAGGATTTTTTAGGGGTTTTCTTCCTCACTTTTCTTCCTCACTGTCTCACTCTGTCTAATGTTTCTGTGCTGTCCTCACAGCGTCTGTTAAAGAGTATCACTCCAGAGCCGAGCGGTGAAGGACACAGAGACCTTATCGTCACAAATGCGGTCTGACCTGACCTGACGGTGGCCGGAGAAGCTGGCTAAGTGGCTCTCAAGAGTGCCCTCTTCTGGACCTACTGCACAACTACAGCCCAAAGGGCTACCTTACACAGTCTCTGCCTCTTTTCACATTATCTTTCTCCTGCAATAGTGTTGTATGTTTTTTTTTTTTAATACATAAATATAGAATCAGAGGTAAAGAGTACACTAGGCCAGAATGTCTTTACTTTAGCAAAGGTAGCAGTAACATTGTTTTTTTTTTCTGTTCATGTATTTCTCTTGCATAGAGAGAGAGTGCTGCCAGTTGCTCCTACCCCAAATGAGAGCAGGATTCTCTGGGGTACAAATGCTAGTATCCATTATCCATTACAATTAATTCACACATTAATAAGTAACACCAATGTTACACCAAAGCATATATTCTTGCCATTTATACATTCACATGAAGTAGAATATAGTACAGTATATTGTATTTAGACAACGTAACTCATATTCACGGACTCTAGACACTGAGATGCTGAGTACGTCAACATACGTAGGTTATAATATCATCGTTACGTCAATGAACCTAAGTTATGTAAGTTATACATAATTTAGCATAAGAATATCTACAAAGCGAAGTTTAATATTGTTATTGGTTGAACAGTCATGTCATGCTGTTAAGTTATGCATTTTGATATGTAGCAATATTCAGGTATCTTTTTTACATATGTTATTGAAGCCAAATATATATTGTCTCTTATGTTGAAATATTCTCTATAATGTAGATGTTATGTTACTTGTGTCCTATCAGGCATTAGCAATGGGTTTCCTACACTGTGAAACACTCACTGGGTAGTTATGTCAGTATGTGAGGGTGTGTGTGAGTGTGCATAATACATGTGTGTGCGTGTAGAATGACGTAAGGCTAAAATAGGTCACATAGATAGGCTGACCTGACCCTGTGCATCCATCCTATCTTTGCAATATGAAATTTATATTTGTTTAATAAAGTATCATTATTATCATATTGCTATGACATAATGTTAATAGTTTGGGGTGTAGTGGTGATGTGTCATCACTTATATTCGTGATAGAAGCCAAATAAGGATTGTATGTAATCATTGTAATCATCTTTACCATGCAGTACTGTACATCAGCATATATAACACCTTTACTTTTGTACCAAATATTTGTGTGAGTGTGAATGCCTGCTTTTATGTGTGTGTGTGTGTGTTTAGGTGGGTACGCAATCATATGTTTGTTTGCGTAGGAGCAGGAGTTAAAATATGGCTAAGTACTCTACATGTATATGTGTATTTACTGTCAGTCTGGTGTCAGTGTTGCTCTCTATTCTGTGAATGTGTATAGTGCCTGTGTGTGCAGACATATTGCTGTGTGGGTGTGTGCGCGTGCCTGTGTGTGCGCATGCGTGCGTGCCAGCCAGTGTGCCCTACAGTACATAGTGTGTGAGTGTACAGCTGGGTGTCGATACGGATGCATGGGTGTGTGCGTATAAAAAAGAAAAAAAAGAAAAAAGGAATGGATATGTTTAACCACTTTATGTCTGTATGTGCACGCTGTAATAATGTATGTGAGTGTCTACTTCAAATACATGTGTGAGTGTATGTGGTCATTCGTATGAGTGTGCCTGTATTGTGACTTGCTGTTGTCATGTTAAATGCCAAAATATCTTATGAAAGATATAAACTGCCCTTTGCCTCTCTCGTACCTCCTATGTAAAATCTATATGTCAGTTAAAGATTGTATTGAGAAACCTGTATAAAATGAAAATATATAAATATATGAAAATCCTGAAAATAAAAGTCTATTGAAACAAGTTACACCTATGTATGTGAGTGGATTGAAATTAACTGAAGCAAGCATATTGCTGACAGCCGCCCAAATGCATATTACTAAGTCCCTTCTACTATTGAAGGTGGGTTATTTATATAAACTGCAGGTTTGTGGCATGATGGCTGAAAAATATGACTGAAAACAATCACTCCAAAATGTACCTCACTGTGTTCAGTACAGTATAATGAATTATTGGCAAAAGGGAAGGAATATAAGTGACACACATGGGTGCAATGCTCAGAGCAATTACATTGGAAAATATTGGTGCTTAGTTACAAACCCTACTGTGCTTAACCAACAAATAAGAAAACTCTCCTTACATTGTTTGCTATATGAGTCATTTATTAGTGTTAGACTTTTATGCTTAAACGTAAATCATGAACCTATTAGAGATGGCATAATGTGGTGATGAGCCATCTATACACATTGTTTCTGTATCTGTGTGCATGTTGGTGCGCACACGCGTGTGTATGAGTGTGTGTGTGTGTGTGTGAGCACGACAGATCCATGTCATCAAGGATTAATCCTGCAGCTTCAGTAAACAGTTCCTTGTGTTTACACATAGAATACACACATGCTGCATACAGAGAGAGAATTAAAGCTACACATTGTTGCAAAAAGCTTCAGCATGCATTGCTGATTAACTGGAAGACACAACCCATATGCAAATAGATTGTGTAGGTCTATATACTGTACAGTACAATATATACACATGAAGCCTTGAAGTCATCCTATATGAGTATGCAGGATACATATCTACAGTGCTTCCTCTTATATGAATATAACCTTTAACAGACATTTAGACACAGGTACCAACTTACCTTGTGACTATACCCAGCTCAATGTGTGTTTTATTGGGGCAATTTCCTCTGCGCTCCCCATCTCCTGACTGATGGACACATCCTGTGTCCTCTGTCTGTCCTATCGCCATGGATCTATATTAAACACAAAGTGCAGCTATAGTATACCTCTGGTGTACCTGCCATCTAAGTATCTCACAAGCTATCAGCCCTCATATCAGATCTATAGCTAGCACATTTCATATTTATTTTTCTCATATTACCCTATTTTTTATTTTATTTTATTTTTTATTCATTTTGGCTTGCCAATCTGGGTTCTGTGTATGTGCACGTGTGTGTGAGGGGGTTTGTTAGAACTTTTTTCAAATCTGATTTGTTCAACAACCCCAGCCTCTATTTTGCTTCTTCTATATGTTGGAAGTTAACTGCACTTTTCTGAGAACTGCTTGGTTTGATGTGTCTCTTAATTCACATTCTCTGTCTCTCTGTCTTCCTTCAATTCTTTGATGTAAACATCCAACGGGGTACGGCAGACTGAGTTTGTTGTGTAAAATATCTTGGCATTTACCCCTCTGCCGCGCCACACACCAGATCCTCTCTCTCCATCTACAGTAGTTCTCCACCCAGTCTTCCTGCCTGATCCTAAGATATAGTGCCGGCTCTGAAGAGCAGGAAATGAAACTCTTTTTTCCTTCAATCTGTCGCTCCTTTCCCTTTATCAGACCAAGGCCCTGGTTTGCAGTGGCGGAGGTCTCTCGCTCCTCTAATGAACTCATTTTGCACAGGTTGGGGGAGAATACCATCTTATCTCCACAGACTTGCCCTTTTTTCGTTTTCTCTCCTGCACTTCCCTCTCTCTTCTTAAAAGATAAAGAGAGAGGATATGAAAAATAATGACGACTAAATTATTAAAACAACTAAAGCTTTGTCTTCAATCACTTTATTTGAATCCATTGCCCGTTAAAGGCCTTTGTACTCCACAAGCTAGACACAACTAAATAAAATAATATAATACTATATATTAGAGGAGACCAGGCTGCAACAAGGAATAGAATAGACCGGATAACCTAGTGCTATGGTGCCTGATGCCCAAAATATAGTTTTCAGCCTGCCTGTATCATGTCTGAGCAGGATGCCTAACCCATTCTTCTTACTTGTAATCACACTCATTAATTTGTCCTCACACATTAACCCTCGTGATGCCCTCAAAATATTGTCTTAAACCACCAGGCGGCTCCATCTGATTGTGTATGATTGTATGGTTCTTTTTATTGAACCATAAATTATTATTTGTGTTTTTTTATGTGCCTTTTAACCCTGCTGTTGTCCTCTGGGTTTCAAACTCACACCTTATTGTGTCAGCAGTGCACATCATATGTCTGTGTAAGCTGTAGAATAAGGTTTAGCGCCTTCTATCTGCCACAAAGAGCTAGTGATTTGGGTCATTTTTAATCTGAGGACATCACAAGGGTTAAGGAGTACATCCACTCAATCTAAGTGGAATGTCAAAAGGGATTGTTTTTCTTCACCATATAATTAAGCCTCCTTAGACTCAGCCTCAACAAGATTGAGTTGATCTACTTTCTGTGCAAATCTTTCCTTTTACATACTGTAGCCTGTATGAGGCCACACATTAACCCTCGTGGGCCCTTATACAGTAGGTTATAACAAGACACAGACCGGTTTACGCTGATATCTGCATATTTCCAGCTTGTCAGCGCCGGCCTCTACACTCTTCCACTATGGCCTGGTAATACTGGATGTTGAGCAACCACTTTCCCTCAGTTCCATTCGTCATCTTGGCTGTTATCCCTCCCATCCACCTAACCTCTTCAACGCTTCTCTCTTTGTCTCTCTTTGTACTTTCCGTGACATAAGGAAAACCACTTTGTAAAATGTTTATTTTTATGTTGTTGAGATATCAAACTTAACCCTCGTAATGTACTCAGAAAAAAAACCGTTAACTGTTCCCTTCACACGCACACACACACACACCTGGAATGGATCTGTGCATCATTAGTGTAGATGGTGCCTGGTTAAGGAGGATATTGTTGTGCCAGCAGTGCACATCATATGTGTGTGTAAGCTGTAGAATTAGGTTTAGCGCCCTCTATCTCCCACAAAGAGCTAGTGATTTGAGTCATTTTGACCCAGAGTACATTACGAGGGATATACAATACCATACACTCCACAGCACTCCACTGTATAAAGTCAATTTACAGAAGTTGGTTTTATTATTGCTGTTGCCTATAGATGATTACAAACAAAACAATCCAAGAATAGGGAAAGTATGTGTATTCAAGAAATAGATTTGTAAAAAAGTTAAAAAGCTTATTATTAAGCTTATTAAGCTTTAGCAATGGCAAATCATCATGACAAATAGATTCTCCAGAGAGATTAACCCTTGTGATGTCCTCAGGGTCAAAATGATGCAAATCACTAGCTCTTTGTGGCAGATTGAAGGCTCTAAACCTAACTCTACAGCTTACGCAGACATATGATGTGCACTGTTGGCACAACAAGGTGTGAGTTTGAAACCGGAGGACAACAGGAGGGTTAAAAGCAAATACATGTAAGTCTAATGGTTTGTTTTATAATGGAGCCATATCACCTCCTATAGGTTTTCGACGGTACAGTTAAAATACCGAGTAAGCAATACCCAGTCTTGACTAAATCTGACCACTAGATGGAGCAGAGCTCCACGCAGGGAAACATGGGTGTAGCTATCAGGGTGTGGACTGAAGCAAAGCAGAAGCAGTATGTGGCCTCCTATTTAATTATAAATAGTTGGGCAGTTATAGCACCATATTGAAAACACACATATACTTTCAACAGCCTGTGTCATTTAATTAAATCTGCTCTGCTTATTCAATTGGTTTTATAGACTGAATATATGTTTGCAATGTATGTCAACTGAAGCAAATAAGGAATTAATTAATCCATAAATATAACAAAGAAATACAGGATTGAATGACTCACAATTTAAAGTATTAATTTACTAAAACAAAAACGTTAAGTCTGCCTTTAATACACATTCTAATAACACGAGGATAAGACTCGGACTAATCTTTATTCCCTTACAAAACATCAAATTCCAACATACAATTTTTCTGTTATTACTTAAATCCACCAGATTACTGAATCATTACACACAACCATATTGTGCCAGAGTCAACCTAACCTCTCTGCTGTTTTGCACACACCCACATGCGCACACACACAAATCACTGAAAAATCCAATACCCTGGGGACAGCAGAGGTTTAATTACGAGCAGGATTGTCTCTATAGATCCAATGTCTCTCTGCTGACGTTAAGCGTCTAGAATCATCCTCTCTAATGCTGTAATCTTGTCTTCTCCACCTCTATCTCTCCCTCCCTACCCCTTTCTATCCCTCTCTACTCTGATGTGGTCACCTGTCAATCTGCACTGCCCCAGCGCCTTTCCCTTCTGCCCCAATTTTCTCTTGTCTGACTGCTTAACTTATCTTTATGATTGTGGTAATTATGCATTATTGTTTCAGTGTGTCCTGATAAGAAAGGGCTTATCAGATCATACCAGAAAGGTGTCAGAGGAGCTCTTAGGGCTAGAGTCACACACACACACACACACACACACTCACACACACGCACGCACACACACACACAGACAGAAACACACATAAAATTTGACCCAATTTTCTCGATGGCCAACATGTACTGTTACATAGTAGAGACTATGGGGTTGTCATGTACACACATGCACACCACTGTGCATGCATACACACACATATTCAGTCTACTGTAACAGGCATGCCAGGGGATCAATCATTCTACCAGTCCTCTATTTGCAATGATTGCTGTCATTTATTTTCTCCTATACTCTCTCTTTATTCTGTTCTCTAATATGACTCGTTCCCCTAGCTCTCTCCCTCCCTCTCTCTCCCTCTCTCTCCCTCCCTCTCTTCAACGGTGTCTAAACCTTCCATCTCCTACTACATTTTCCCCCTCAATTCTTCCCCTCTCTCACTTTTTCCTTGCATGTCTATTAATGTCTCTCTTCCCTCCCTCTGGCTCCTTTTTCTGTGCCGGCTCTGCCACGTCGGGTGATCAATAACATGAAATATGGTGGGCATTTTCTGATACTAAGAATAAGGTGTGTGTGTGGGGGGGGGAGGGCAGAGGACACAGGAAGAGTTGGAGAGAGGTGGAGGGTCACACAGAGGAGGTGGGGAAGCAGGAGGTTAGGTACTAAAGAAGATGCAATAAAGTCCATCCTCTCCAACTCCATCCTCCCAACCGTTAACTGTTCCCTTCACACGCACACACACACACACACCTGGAATGGATCTGTGCATCATTAGTGTAGATGGTGCCTGGTTAAGGAGAATATTGTTGTCTTTTAAAACATGTGAGTCATCATGAATCATGATTCATGATTTCGTGGAAATCAATTCCTGTAGAGTGAATTACTGCATGGTGTTTCTCTCCATGATTCACCATAAGTCCATCATCCTCCTCTACACATTTACTCTCTTCAGGTAGGGCACATATGTTACAAAATCTAAACTAAGATTATTATTATTATTATTAATAATAATAATAATAATAATAATAATAATAATAATAATAATAATAACAATAATGTCAAGCCTACTCCCTGGATCTGGTATTTTGATAACTTGGTTACTGTAAAGTGTAATCCATTACAGATATACCATATGGGAGTTTAGTTAAAGTAAGCAGAATGTAAAGCACAGTAGGCTGTAAGCCTATGCTTTCACACAGATGTGAAGAATGGCAAAGATGGTATGCATTCCCTGAGTCAACACTTTTAACTACTGAGACCTACAGTATGCATCATTCAATGCCTGTTATCATCTAAATGGAATACATGCAAATATTTAAGGTAGATCGGACATATAGAAAAAACAGAGCTCTAGTCTGCCCAGCGGTCATGAAGCCAAATAACTTGTTTGACAGCTGGTCACTACGGCGCATGCGCCAAACACCGACGAATGCAACCCAGCAACGACCACAGTGTAACCTCGGGAGCTTTGCATTCACAGTCCAAAATAATGTCCTTTAGAACGGTGGTTTTCTTGCCGAGGTGACCGTGACAATAGCCGGAATGGCTCTGGTAACTGTTCAGCGCTCGCCAACACCGAGCACTACCTCAAGCCCATGCGTGTCAGTAAGTATTGGACTGGTAGGATAACTAGACGTTTTGGCTCATCTTTGAATGTGTACTGTACAGTACTGGTACGGGTGTGTATGTGGGAGTATCCTGGGTGGCTAGCTGGGTGGCTAGCTCCCTCAGCTGGCTAGCGTCATGTCAGCTGTCTTAACCTGCGGTAGCCCACCTGGTTAATGTACAGTAGTGCATGTCACTTTTGTTTTGTTTATTATGTAAGTTACTAGTACTGTACAGTAACGAGGACGTTTTACAACTTGGAACGTTGAGCTACTGTAAATAACTTTACAGTAGCTCAACGTTAAAGTCTAAGTAATTTAAACCATTGATACAAATGTGTAGGTCTATTTCTGGTTTGATGATGATTACCGTGTTAATATTGTTACTGTATCTTCTTTGTGTTATGATTGTGGTTATGATGGATATCTGGCCCATAAAATGCAGAAGGCCTGTTCTGCAGTACTGTTAGCCTACATAAGAATCATACTTTACTGACACAAGAAAGAATTAACAACTGTTTGTGTGACAGAGAGGTCACCGATTTCATTGGATGCAGAATAATTCCCTGTAGCAGTTTAAGGCTGGCCTTGTCCAGCGAGAGGTGGTCTGGCTGGCATAGATAAGACAGACTATTGAAACACGATGTAGTTTGCCAACTAAATTCAGTGCACGTCTACACCTTATAGTAGAGCAATTCGTTTTTTCTTTAGTTTAGACCCAAAAATGTCATCGAGAATATAAAATAGTAGACCTCTGGTCTGCTTGTTTCTTATGTCAAGAGCATGATGTAAAAATATTGGATTGCCTCGCATGACAGTGACAGGCTAGTGTTTAAAGCTAGTTAAGAGTGTCACATGGGATAGTCTAGCAAATGATGACAAATGGAAGGAAAATACATTTGAGACATGGGTTGGATCTGAACATATTTAAACACATAGAGGCATGTGGCCTACTGTAGACTAATAAGTCTTAGCACTAGCATATACCAAATATTATGAACTGTAAGGTGCATAATTAGGCTATACAGTGGGAGGCCAAGCAGGTTCTTGGCTTAGTGATGAGTGTTTCAGAGACTTTTATAGAACCATATAAATCAAGCTCATTATGTTTCATTAGCTTTAGATATTGATGTCATTGATTTTACAGCCAACTTTCTTTTTTTTTCGTGGAGATTTAACAGCTGTAAGAAGAAAACACATCAATGTCCTTATAAAATATCCCTGGGCAAAGTACCCTAACAATGTTCATTGAATTGCTTTACTATAGTTATTGTCAATAAAGCAGCAACATCATGTTTTGTTCAATTGCATTAGCCTACATACCGTAGTTTAACTTGTTTTGCTGAGGAAAAAGACCCAGTATTTTGAGGCGGGGATTCGCAGTTGAGTTTTATTGTGAAAAGAGCCCACACTGTCCTTGTATAGGTCGTGGGATTGTTTGGAACTGTTTGTCATGAGACCTGTGCTGATGTGACCCAGCCACGTGAGCTCTCTTGTGAGATGCCTGAAGGTGTGGAGGAAGGGAGGAAACCTATCGGAAGGAGTCTCTTTACAGCAAGAGACAGGGAATGAGCTGCGGAATGACATGATTGTTATCTGTGAAAGGCCTTTTCTACATTCGTAAATATTAATTATGCATTGGCAAATTAAATGCAAGTGCCAGATCACAGAGCTTCAGGTTAGTGACTGTACCGTTGTTTTGCATTCACACAGTGGGGGGAAGGTACCTTACACTGTAATCTGCCTAGCGTCATGCCAACTTCCCTATTCTCATTGGCTATTAGACCACTCTCTACACATATTTAATGTAGTAACCATGGAAACCACCTTGTACATTACATCATACAGTACTTGCACTATTATATCATACCATCACAGTGTCATGACCAGGCTTATGATTGTATGGTATTGGAGGTATCTGTGCTGGCCAATGCAGTTTGTAAGTAAATTAAGTATAATTGCTTAATTGTATAGTAGTAGCCTACATTTGTCATTGAAATCAACTTGGTTAAGCATTTATGAAATGTGTGTCGTGCACATTTCATAAATGCTTAACCAAGTTGATGTTGATGTTGTTAGGTTGACTTTGGAAGTCCTGTTTGTCCTGTTTCACTATGTTTTCTCTCTAACTGCACACCCCTTCCCTTTCCCAAATGTCATTATTGCAAAACACGTCAGCCTGCCTAGGCTTAATCACATCTGTGTGATTTGATGCGAGAATGGCTGAGAACAGCATCCTTCATTCACAGCCCACTGCCATGCTCTGACCCACTGCCTCCAGCACTTAGCCTTTATCCACCTCGAAACCACACCCACTTTCTCATCATCGACCATTAGTCACATTCCTTGTGTGTGCATGAAGGCTGCTGTTGTTATCTTGTATTGCTATAGGCCTCTACTGTAGTCAACATTGTGTGTCACAGAGCACTAGTATATCTTTATTTATAACAATTTCCTAGATATTAATCTTTATTTAATATAGTTTTAACTTTTGCAAAATGTGTATGCAAAAAAGTTTTCATTTTGGATAAAGAAATTAGTGATTCATAGCTTTTGTTTTGCCTAGCTATTAACTACTTCTTTTGAACTGCCAGAGAAGCTTGATGTAGCCGCATAGATACCAGCCAATTTACCACTCTTTATTTTGAAGGTTAATTGAGTCTGACTCTGTGATTGATGTTAAAGTCGAAAATGCCTAGAGGGATGTAATGTACTCTGCTTCAAACACTCGCCACAGGTTGCAGGACGGTTAATTATTAGAACATTCTGTCAGCACAGCACTAAGTGGTAATCTGTAAGAACCTGGTTGTCTTTATCTTAATGACTTTTGACAGAAAGTCTGTGCTGGTGTTGACTTTGTCAGCCGTCCTTTTTGATAAGCTTTTCTGTGTGTGTCACTCTTTGTGACTGCTATTAACCCATGTTTGTAGGCCTAAATATATTTACCCATGTTCTATTTCAGTCAATTAGCCCACATTGTACAGTAGTGTCTTGTCTTAAGCCACTTCTGTATACTATTAATAGACAAGGGAGATTAAATAAACATTGATATCAATCTCAAATTATGTTTGTTAGGCCTATTAGCATATGTTTATTATCTTTTCATATTTCTCTTTCTCACACACTTTATCTCTCTGTTTGCTCCAGGAGTCAGGAAGTGGAGAAGATGACCATCGCTCCCAACCCAGGAGGTGAGACCCTGTTCCCTTGTCTCTAGTCTTGAAATGTCACTACATACTGTAGGCTAACTGTAAAACGTGTAGCTCCACACTGCAGCCACGAGGGGGAAGTGTGTGCATCTGTAACCCTAAGCAAGGTCTAAATAAATCCAGGGCTCCAGTATTGCTTGTATCTCTTAAATGGTGTGTACTTTTTTAATTGTTGACATTTGGTTTTGTCTGTGTTTGATGTCATTGCCTGGCCTTTATTTGCATGATTGTCCTGGACAGAAACTGTGGTTAAGGCAATTTGCCTTTGGTGTGTATGTGAGTTAAGCGATAGAGCGATGGCCTGGACGTCATGCCTGGACGTCACAATGTTTATTTGACTGAAATTGTGGTTATTCTGTGTGTGTGTATATGAGGCCTTTCTGGTCTGTAAATGTTTTTCACTTCCCTCTGGCTCCTCTGTTGTGATAAATATCGAAGGAAAATATGGCCAGTGGAATATGTAAGGCATCCCTCACACATCGTGTCATTTATTGATGTTATTGCGCATGTTGTCCCTGCACACAGTAACAGTCTGGCTGCTGAGATACTGACTTGTGATCAACAGGCTGGGTGCGGTGCGGCCTTTCAAAGGACTTTGAAAAGGGGCTTTGTCAGACTAATCTAATCTTTGAAGCTCAACTGTAGTCTACTTTATTATTGGATTTGTTTTTCTTTGTTTCCCCTGTAATCATTTGATGTTATCAGTATTAACTCGAGTTATGATAAAAGCCATGTCCTGTTTTTTCATTCTACACACGGGACAAAGACTGATGCTGACTTGGTCATCAACCAATACATTCTATCGAATTTTAGTCATGCAAACCTTCAAATGTATGCATGTGAACACATGTTGCATGTTCCAAACATGAGAAAGTACAGAAACAGGATGCTTTCGAGCTAGCATGTGGGCGGTTTCATTTTTCTTCCAGTTCTTTTTCTTTTATGTCCATTGCGCACTGTTCCACAAGTCATTACCATTGGGGACTCTATGTCCTCAACGGTAATGGCTATGTTTGAATGCCTTCACTGTGTTTCTTCCAAAGGGCCTCATTTTGATTACGAGCCAGCGACCACAGTAGTACAACACAACAAGCATAATGTATTGAAATCTATGGCCCTATCTGGCATCTGCAACCTGGTGACCTCACCGCTGCAAGTCTTTCACACACCCTGACACTGCCTAGCAAGACATGTGCACCCAATTATCTGTTAGGTAACTCAGCGGGATTGCAGCTGGTTAAGTCATTCCTGCTTTCTCTCTCTCTAACACTCTTTCTCACACTCTTTCACACACACACACACACGTCCCCATTACTGTATGTTGTGATGCTATTTTGTAATTTTTGCTTGCCATTTCCTTAGTGTGTGCGGGAAAGAGAGAACACATGCTTGCACACACCCATGGGTGCTTTACTGACCTTTAGTTGCCCATAGCACGTTATGTACTGTAAGAAAGTTGAGATTGAAATTAACTGTTCTCCACACCCCCAAAAGCCCCCCTATATCAACCTCCCAGACTTATAAAGAGACCATTGAGTTTGTGGCCAGCTGTGCAGCAATATCTACTTTTCTTTCTTTCTCTTCCACTCAAGTTTTTCCTAATTTTCTCTTCTGTTGCTCAGCCTCAAGGTTGCCTTTTCTTTCATCGTCACAGACACACTCATACACACAACTGTCGGTCCTCACTGCAGCACACCAATCAAGTGTAATATTACTGCAGTGCCGTAATGAAGTCTGCCACACACCACTGCCTCTGCACCGACATGGAGGGCACTGCAGTGTGGGGTCTTCTTCCACCCAGAGATACGTGTAAACAGGGAGGGGAGCTGCTTAACAAGTTTAAAAGCACACTGAATGTGAAAAAAAAATCAATATTTCTTCCTCACAATTAAAATCTTTTTGATTGATAATACGTACAAGCTGTGTCTGTTACTGGGGTAGAGAATAATAAGAAAACAAGATAGCCTCTTTGGCATAGACCAGTGGGAAACAATTTTAATTGTGACTTAATACAATTTTGCAGGTAAAGTAAGTGCTTCCGGTGTTTTCTTTTGCGTGTTAAGTAGATTGCCTGGTCTGTATTTTGCAACACCACTGGTGTGCACTGGTGTACAAAATTATCAACTGTTCTCAGAAATTCCTGTTCTCTTACATATTGCTGTTTGTTATTGCCAAAGCACAAATAATGCCTCACCCATGTGAAATGTTGGCAACAATCTTTTCCTTCCCTGTTCTGCTTGGTCTGCGGTTCATCCAATGCCCGGCATCGTGTGAACTAACCATACCCTTATATTGGGCCTGCAGCCATCTGTTCTATTGCCGGATTGTGGATGAGTGAAGCGATAGAGAAGGAAGGGAGGGAAAACGTGCATTATGTTCTCTCTCTGACCTTAGTCCATTGTCTCATGGCATTTCCTTTTGTGTGTCGACTAACTGCAGAAAATCTAATGTATTGTTTTTTGAGCTTTTGTTAGTGGTAAAATTTAGCCTATTTTTATTTTTTAAAACCGTGCTTATTAAAAGTTGTTGTCAGAACTGTAAATGGAGGTTGAGATTTGTAATACCCAAATTTGGGGGAGAAGTTGTGCTCCAAACACTAAAAATGTCAAACTGCAGATTTCTAGTTGTATGCTGAGCTACCAAAAAGTCACCATAAGCTATCCAAGTGGCAAATCAAGCTATAGACTATAGACTGTGGAACAGTTTATTAAGTTTATTTAATTGGCACAAAGTGGGCCGACCTTCACATAGATGAATTTAACCTAGTTCTAATTTCTGTCTCTTTCTGAAGTTACTAATGGTTGGGTACTACTACATGTTCTGATAGCCTATTGCGGTTCAGGTCTGTACAGGCAGAGCAGGTTCATCAAGCTGGGAATACGATGAGTACGCACCAGTGTTACTCCTGTTCAGGAAACAGGCATGGCAGGGCAGACGGTCCAGCATGCCAGGGCCTGCATGGCAGCTTACTGTAAGTGTTTCCTGTAAGCATGACTGGGATCACACACCTGCCTCTTCTCTTCCTACACCTGTTCTGGCAGCCTGGAGCAGTCACTGTGCTAAATTATTAACTGTCCCACAAATAACCTAAATGGGGAAACAGACAAAATCACCCAACACAATAATTAAACATGCCATTGCCAGTATTTTGTATGTGTGTGTGTGTTTGTTTTCCTGGTGCTTTGTTTGCAAAATATCACCACAAATGTTGGCTATGCACTTCAATATGCATTCCATAAAAATCCTTATTATTGTCGGTCTTATCTAGCTGTTGTACAGCTTCACTCTCCGCAAGATTACATTTTCACATGAAAGTGGGCCGAGTTGGCAAACATTTGGTCAGGTGTAAAGGTGTTGAGCTTAGGCTGCTGTGACTTTTTGTTCCATGTAAAATACTGTTTTCTACTATTTTATGGTTATGTATTAGATTTGGGCACCAGTCCACCCTAAAACATAATATGCATTTTAACAGTTTTGTGTGTATTTGTGCTCCATGTATGCACTTCAGACACAAACCCTGCGTTGCCAACCTGGACAGTACAGTAGATTGAGGACTATAGTTGTGCAGTAGGCGTATAGACCTACAGGCAGAGTTGGGAATTATTTGTATACAGTTTGTCAGCAGAACCCTATCACTATAGGGTTCTTTATCTCTATATCTCTCTACGTGCTGATAGGATACAAAGGCCTGTGATACCGTGTACATAGCAATAATGTTACAATTTGCTTACAATGGAAGATACATTATTAACCAATAAGTCACATATATGTTTTACAACATAAGTGATTTTGCTGCTCACTGTTGTGTTGTTGTTGTTATAAAATTTATATATATAACATAAATCAATGTTTTAATTAGAAGGTAGACTGTAACACATTTTATTTGAGTCTATGGGTTCTTGTTTATCCAGGAAGACTACCCAGTGTTATTCTGGGTTAAAACTGGTTAAATAATGTGTTTTTTTTTTTGTATACTTGACGATAAAATATTATTGTTCCAAATACTCAACTGAATCACTTTTATCCCCCCACCCATCCCTAATTACACTGCACTTGACCTGCATTCTTCTGGTAAACCTCATTCATAAGAAAGAAACAGCGTCTCATGTTATGATACAAACACATACTGTATGTTATAGCTCTGTTTCCTTGATTCTAAAGCCCTCACACTATAATTCCATTCACTTCCATTAATACACCAGCATAACATTCTTTGGCACATTATTTGTATTGTGTTAAAGCTAAGCTAAGCGGTGTTTACGTTTACTGTGAATGAAATGTAGGCTAAAAGGGTGAATCTCGTCAGTGACAGTCAAATTGCTTATTGCTTAAATTATTAAACATGGTGTTGATATTAAATCAAATTTTTCTTTTTTGTGAGCCCTGCCATCCCAAATCAACCCACTGGTTTTATGTAAAATGACAGGAAGGAAGGAAGAATAACTGTGTTCTCTCAAATTACACACATTCCTACAGTATCTCTTGTACATGTTTTGTGTCTGTCCTGTTACTTGTCCTGAGTCCTGAGCTGAAAGGCAAGGAGGGGGCTTAATTTAGCATTTGGCCATGCCAGCAGCACTACAGTACAGAAAGTGCAATGTTATTCCCTGTTTAGCATGCACTGCACTTACAAATACTAAAACTGTGGTGACCTTGGTCAAACAATATGTTCTGTTCATAATACTGTAGCATGATGGACACAAGAGGAAAACCACAATAAATTGCAATGGCTGCTGTACAGTAATATATCCTTGACAAAATCATCATAGAAACAAACTTATTTTAGAAGCGCGATGGATGCTAAATATTACTGATATTACAAGATTCACAAATTGCAACAAAATAGTGTTATTGAACTAGGTCAGCCTTCAAGTCTGAGCTTGTTACAATAATTTTTTTGTAATCCAAAATCATTAACATCAAGTAAAGCTACAAGTTTATGTGTCAGCATTTCATGGTCAGTGAATAGCCTTTTCATATCCCAGAGTCTCAGGACATTGTACAGAATACTGAGTAAAGACTGGCAAAGTTTGTCAACATTGAGGTCATGCATTGTATAACAAGAGGATTAAAACTCCTTTTTTTTTTTTTTTTTTTTTTTGCTTTGGGCTGCAGCCAAACTGCCTGATAACAAGAATGATAAAGGTGTGGAGTTGGCTTTATTTACCAGACTACAAGGGCCTTTTATTAAAATGGGGACGCTGTTATTTTAAGGTTAAGATTTTAAGTTTTTTTTATGATGCAATTGGTATAGAATTGCATATAAGCAGGTATGATGAATAGGTTTTTGAATTAAATAATACTATTAAAAAGAGAAATCTAATTTGAAAGAGAGAGCTGCTGTTATAAACACAGCCCTTGACGACTTTAACACATACATATCTCTTGGCTAAGTAGTCTTTTCCAAAAAACTGCAGTCGAATATTATTGATGTGTAGGCTATGCAATCCAAAATTATACCCGTGGCTCTCGACTTCGTAGCCTACTGTTTGTGATTCCAGTCATTAGCTAAAGGATTGTCATATGCTGTACTCCAGATATTTGTCGATTGATATTAATTGACAATACTGTACAATATAACGCCACTCAAAGTCCTACTCCAGCAGGTGAACTCTGGCAAATTCATTTACCCTGACTTCATGGAGAAGCAGTTGTTTGACGTCACAAAACAATGGCTGCACCCATGCCATGTAAAGTGTATCTGCCTGTAAAACAACACATTACAGTAAAACATGGTATATGCCCACATGTAAATCGATGTCTAATAGCTATGGCAAATATTAATATGTAGGACAGCCTGTTTTTTGTTTACGTTTAGTTATACACGTGACCCGGCACTCTTGGAGGTCGCAATTCGGAATATCAACTAGGGAAATTTAAATTTCCAAGGTGTCTGGAACGCAGCATTACGTTACCAAAACCGTCAATGAATACATGCTATGCTGCTAATGCGGCCGTTAACATACCCCCTTTCTTTCCCCTTGACTCCACCTGCTCCAACGCACATGTCTCCCAACTCCACCCTCTGACGGGACTGACGGGAGTTTGACCAAAGTAGCCTATCAGTCTCACTTGCTATTTGGGCGAAGGCACGCGTCTTTTTTTACATGAATAGATCGCCGTTGGGCTGACAGTAGCCTACACTGTTGATAGATAACGTTCGCTTCAATAAACTGTCGCCGATCTACCTCGCTTAACTCGGGGAACATCATGTGCTTACATGTAATGCAGCAGTACCCGGTACTGTACTGTAGTAAGATTTGTTAATAGCTCGACGTTTTGCGTCAGTTTTGTTTTTACAGACGTAGTCACGACGTCTTGCAGTTTTTGTTTCGTTGTAATTTAATTTTAGTTGCGATTGTATATTAGTTAATATTGTGTCCAACTCCTTATTTGGATAGGCGCAATGAAGTTTCATATGACAGTTGGAGTAAAGTGAGCGTTTCCTCACTGAACAAGAGCATTTGATTCCTCTGCCTTCTGGTCCTTTTGGACGGTGTTGCAGGCAGCATGACTCTAGGTACAATGTCCGAGACCGCCAGCTCTGCTGGGGGCTGCTTTTGCTCGTGCTGCGGGGCCAAGATGATGCCATACTTCAGCGATGACGCCGTGGTGTCCCAGAACCAGATAAACCATCTGTGAGTTTACAACACCCGTACATCGATAACACCTTAAACCGACTTCCATTGAAACTGTTAAAAAACATACAGCATTGTGCCGTGGGAAATATCACATTTTTATGTGATACTAGTTGTGGAATTCAGTATGGTGCATTGGTGATACTTTTTAACAGTTCAGTGGAAGCAATAGTATTATTTTCTCGTGACGTAGCAGAGCATAAGCTTCATTGTGCTCTTTCATGACCTTATTGAGAAATGTGGATCGCACGGGCTGTGAATCACTGCTTTTTTCTCTGGACAGTCATGAGTCAAACTCAACTTCATCTGAATTATTATGCAAGGTACACGTAGGCCACGCCGCGAGTTACTAAAACGTAAATCCCCCCCCTCCCCGTCTGCTGAACCATCCACATGATGGATGGGGGCTCTCATAGCCACGTATAACCGATAACGGGTAACTTGAATAACGTGAAGTCTGGAGCCAAGTTATTAGTTAATGATTTGCAAACTGACAGAGTCGGGCACTGTCAAATAATATGATACAGCACGCCCTTGATAGCATAGTCCTGTACTACTTCCACCCCCGTTTTAGTCATTAGTTTAAAGACACGCAAACGATTGTCTACTCAGTATTGTAAACAAATGCTTCCCAAAGATCAATTACACAAATCCTATGGCTATGGTAACTAACAGTCTCTTTGACATTGTGTATAGTAAGCTTTACTAGATGTGCAAGAAGCAACCTATACATAGATCTATGGAAGCAAGATGATATTTAAATCATTTCAAAAGTGCTGATATACAAGAGTTTCAAAGCACTCAAGTGGGCTGATAGAGAGGTAAGATAAAAGCTTGCATTTTCACTATAGAGATCAAACACAAGCTTATTCTAGTGTTACTTATCTGTGACTGTGTTCAGATAAGTTATGTAATTTTCTTCCAGCAGAACAAAAGTCAACAAATAGTAACTTAGCATCACAATCCATTGAAATAAATGTCACTGTTTCCTATCAAGGCAGCTAGACTGTCCTCTTGTGTATTTCGTGTGTGTTTTAGCTGTGGTATAATAATTAATTTGATATTAATAAATATTTAGTAAAAATAATATTTAACACAAGTCTTGTATTGCTATGATTATCTGACAAGTAAAGGGGAGCCTGCTTATTTACTTTCATTTTTACAGTAAGGCCTTGTTGGGACAAAGTTGTTGGGTAAATTATTGATATTAGGCCACGACAGCCTTCATGAAGTTGTTGTTTACAATGTGAGTTTATGGTAATATGTTTTATACACACACACACGCCCACACACATACTGGCATGCACGTGGGCCTGGTAAACAGCAACAGATGTTGGTACATGTTCCTTGATTTGTAGGTCCTGTTTAATGAGACCTGAGGTTTTTATTTCTCTGCACCTACACCGTCATAGCATCATCACAGCACAAGATTTAGTCTGCCAAGAGACCCTTCTCAACACCATATAGCCCTAATGCTTAACCGGGGTTAGGCTGGTAATTACAGGCCTAGCTGTTGATGGACGAAAGAGTTACCTGTAGCACCAGCAGCGCAACGCAGTGCAGTCCTATTTATTTAATATATGCCCGTAACCCAACCCCCACACCCTTCCAGCTGCTTCTATTTCTGTATAGGTGTCTGAGGTTTCTTAGTAAAACTTGGATATGCAAAGTCACATGTTTCCATTTGTGTGTACAGTAGTAGTACATGTATTTATTGATATTCTGGTGGGGGAACAAAGATAGCTCATTGTGGATCGCTGTGTCTTTTAGTGTCAATAGCACCAGTAATTACGAAAGAATGGGGTAGGCTCTGACGCACTCCAGTTGTGGCCAGACATGATGATTGAGTTAGAACCAGCATTTAGGTTTATTTCTGAAGAACACATGATTTTTTCCAGCTACATGTGCAATAGTTTCTCAGGCTTGCACATTGTTACAGGTTGACCTACATTAGCAGACCATGTATCATCATTGTCACTAAATGTTAATGTAATGTTCAGGGTATTCTGCTGAGCCCCTTTAGGGTAGATTTAATTTGCCATTTTATAATTGATTCAATCCAAACCATACTGTACTATAAGTCAACCCATATGGAAAGGGAAGTGGAATTTATTCATGTATTTTCATCAAACATTAACAGGATCACTTGTATTGCTTAGAAATGCTGCATCAGAATTCAATATGTCAACTCTATTACTTTGCTTTCCTTACATTAGATCTCTCACTTCTTGCAGTTAGTTGTACTGCAAGTTACAAGCTTCCTTATTGGGACTTACCACAGCCTTTCTCTCAGAATAGCACTTTGTGCCTGGGTCAGTTATTCAGTGAGGTGGCTAGTATCCTGGGGCTATAGACTGTATGCTACTGTACCTCTAAGGAGACTGGATACAGAACTTGGGGAATGACACTTAAGCAGATCTGGCCAGTGGTTCTATTAGCCAGGTATAGTTCATATATCAAGCAAGGTTGGCATGATATCCATATCTCTTTTAGGATTGCGCTCACACGTAATGGAGTCCGTCCCACCCAGGACGCGAGCCCCGCTCGTGGCGCTTTACAAGACACGCTAAAACCCAATGGGCTCTATCGTGTGTCGCACGTATCAGCTACACACCCCATCTCCCATAGGCGGTGTGCATCTCTCTTGTAAACTCATAAGGCCCAAGTGAGGCCTTGCCCTATATTTATCCCACTCCCCTCCACAGTGAGTGACTAATATGGGCAGGGATGGAGAGGGGGTCACCCACTTATCTGCCCGCCACACAGACTGGTCCTTACATAGAGATGATTGTGTCTGACTGTTGCCCTAACAAGTATCGAGCGTCTCTGCCCAGGGCCCAGGAAGGCTACATGCCAAGAGATGACCCACCCCTTGACACTTTGCCTGGGCTTGCTCTTTATCTGGCATCCAATTCATGTTTCTTTGTCCTTTTTGTCTGTTTATTCCTACATTTCCACTTCTGTCTCTGTGTGGCACTGCATTCATGCGGCCAAAAATGCTTGATTGCCTTTTAGTGTAGGATGTCTCTAGTAACCATCCGGTATCCATATTGTAGGAAAATACCACCCACAAATAGACTGGAATCTTGGCATGACCTCTCTGACCTCCCCTGTCTCTGGGTGCACAATTAGATTAGATTTAGATTATGTTTGCTAAGCGATGTTTATTATGAGCCCCCTCATACAATTTCCCACCCCTGTTAATAAACTAGAAACCATGTTTAATGGTAATATTTCTGTAAATCATGTTGTCACTACCGTCTCATGTGTAGCCTCTTAGCTCTCGTGTGAACGCTGGCTATCAATAGCCGGGACTTTTCAAAGACTGTTAACTGTATAATTAGCTCAGCTTGGTTATTAACACCCTACCTGACACCTAGCCTAAGGTTCCACTGCTGTACCATACGCAAGCTAACGTGTGTCTGCATGTGTGCACATGCATTTCCTTTGTTGTGTGCGTATCTCTAGTGAGAGTGTTGTATTACAGATGACTTTGTACAGTAGCGCTGCTGTAGGTGGTCTCTGCCAAGCACATGAGGCACTGTACTGTATCTGTGTGTGGGCGGGATGAAGTGGATGCAGCATGTCTAGATACTTAACCCTTGTAATGTACTCCGGGTCAGAATGACCCAAATCACTAGCTTTTGTGGCAGATAGAAGGCGCTAAAC
>JAODUG010019167.1:0-11121 GCA_027564795.1 Aphredoderus sayanus
CTGGCACAACAAGGTGTGTGTTTGAAACCCGAGGACAACAGGAGGGTTAAAAGGCACAGAAAACAACACAAATACATGAAGAAATTATTAATAAAGAAATAATATACAGACAGTAATGACAATATTTTTATTGTCATTGCTGTACGCACAAAATCATACACAATGAGATGGTGCCATCTGGTGGTTCAAGACAATAATGTAAGGGCATCATGAGGGTTAATTGCAACATAAATTGCTACACTGAACACGAGGCACGCTGGGAAAGGGGGCGGAGTTTAATCTTAGTGTCTTCATTTCCTTATTTATCATATTTGTGTTGCCTTTTCTATCATCCCAATATTGCTAATATAGCTCCATATGCAATCCCTCGGTAGGTGAATAGACCACTGCTCTCTCCTTATTTTTTTGTAACATTGCCAGTGATCAATCAATGTTTGACAATCATATAATCAGGGCTTTTAAAATACCCTGTGCACATGCATAATACTTTTTTGTTTGAGCCTGGATTAAAGCATCACGTGTTTGATCCTCAATTACATTGGTGGAACACATCAAGCCTTAACAGTGCGATTTCTTGCTTCTTGCTTGCTTCTTCTGAAGAAACAAAATAGATAAGGAGAGAGTGGTGGTCTATTCAAGACGATGTCTGAAGAAATGAGGAAGACTAAATCAGGCTGAGGCAAACATGAATGGTTACAAATTGTTTCCTGATGCTAGCTGTAATTATCATGTCTCGTGGCTACTAGTAATGAGGAAACGGAAATCTGACAACAGAGTGTACATCCCTGCCAATGTTATTTATGATTTATGATTGCAACATAGACTGTAACCTTATCAGTGTCATCCCTGTCTCACAGAAATTTCTTATTTTTACAAAAGTCATCCCGTTTAAGGCTATAGCACACAACAAAATACATTAATCTCACGCCAAAAATGTCGTCAGTCTCATTCTGTATTTTTCACGCCAAATAAGCTTTCAGTATATATGCATAATGTTGCTGTTGCAAATCGTATCGTATTTGCAGATTTACACATGCAATAGATTAGCAAACAATATGTGGGCTGAAAGCACAAGCAGTAGACCATATTTCAACAAAAATATATCTTTCTGTAATTGCTTTTTGTTATAAGCCTATTATAATGTTCTGTATAGGCACTGCTGCCTGATTAGTATTTTAGTGAATTACACCACAAAATGCCAATATGCTAATTAATACATTGTAAGATAATAAAAAATGTTGTGGTGCAGACTGGTAGCACGAAACAACAGTATCCTAGCCATGGCAATGCGTTTCCAATGCTTCTGGCGTTTCCAATGTAGAGCTTCTGAGGGAGAACCCTATGGCATTGAAGAGAGGTGTTTTTGTTTTGTTTTAGATTGAGTTCAAATATCAATAATCTTTGAATGACTGACTCCACCTTTAACCTCATAACTGAAACAATAATAATAATCCACAGATAATCCATGTAAATGCCAAGGAACATGGACAACATTGAACTATACTATTACTGCAGACTGCCTGCCAGACCCATTTCAATATTTTGAATATGACTTTAGTAGTATTGATATAAAAAAGAAACAACCGGACACTATATCAAAGTGCATCACTTTTCAACCTCCAAACAGTACAGATGTTTCTCTAAGGTAACTGATCTAACCCTATATATCTACAGCACTGTATGTAGCTGTCAATCAATCAAGCAATCTGTGTATCTATAAATTGATCTACATACTGTACAGTAACATTCATTTGGATATGGAAGCATATACACATGGAACACTGTTAAAAGAACATGATGCCAAAGAAAATGTTTGGTGTTTTAAAAATGTATACGGTTAATGCACACCACATTCAATGTGTGTTCTACGTACATTATTATAATTTGTGAAATATCATTGTGATTGTTTATATTTGAGTCAAATTAACTGAATTAAATGTTCTTTATTTTAGTTGTATTCAAGGTTGTACCCCTGTGAACACGAAAGTAGATGTAAAAATCCAACTTACCTGCACAAATAGTTGTCCAACAGTTGTTTGGAACATTGAGGACCCGGGAAAGCAAAACACCTGGACGGTAAGCTTAACAAATGCACAAGTCGTCACCCAGTTTATGAAGTGTGATTTTAAAGTGAATTTTCACTTTTTAAGTCCCCCTGTTGATGTTCACTGTTATCACACTTAGGTAACAGTAGAATGAAAACTGGACTGAGACGCATATATACACCCATCAGTGGTCGTGTTTACTCATACTCAATTTGCTCTTGTAGAATACAATTATATAATGAATGATTAATTAAACAGTACAGCATTTTGATAATGTGCACTAGAATCATTTGATAATAATTTCTACTGTACCAGTAGAGATGATGAGCCACTGTATAAAAACATTTAAGATTAAGCGAGGGTCAAACTAGATGGGTCATAGGTGAAAATGATGAGATGACTAGATTAGAAGAACTTTTATTGAAACTCATTTACTTATTGAGTTCTGTGCCACTGTATGAATATTATTGTTACAGACTCAACCATTGGACTGCTATACAACGGCAAATAGAAGGCCACTAATACAGAGACAAGATGGTGGCACAGAATACACAGTCCCAGCGAGCATGCTCACTAAAGCCAAGTCTGATATAAACAAGGTCACTGTGGTGGCTTATTGTAAGTATCCATTATTTAAAGTTTATGCTCACTTTCTTTTTAAGCCAAACCATCAGACATTTGATTTCCCAGCAGCTTAATGATGCATAGCACAGCCTCACTTTAGCATTGAGAAACGTCGAATTCCCTTCTCACTTGGCTTGTATTGCAGTTTAGTGGGGAAAATATACTCATTATAAATACAAGCTGCTGCAGGGATGTAAATGAAGTGCTGCATGGCAGTTTGTTTTAAATAAACCTTTTATATTTAATGTTTTAGCCTGTCTTGGGGCAACAGGCGACAGTCTTGGGGCAACAGTGGTGCAGTGGGTGGAAGGGGGCGATATGTGATTGAGAAGTCACTGCTAACTCCTCGCTAACTCCTCACCAAGTGTTGAGGTGTCCTTGAGCAACACACCTAACCCTAACTGCTCCTGGTGGTCAGGTGTCTCCTTGCATGGCGTGTGAATGGGTGAATGTGAGGCAATCATGTACAGCGCTTTGAGTGGACGGTGGGTTCGAAAAGCGCTATATGAATGCAGTCCATTTACCGTTTATAAAGAAACATCCTCAGGACTATGGACCTATGTACAATTCATTCAACATATCAAAACCATTGACACATTTGGGCCACTTGGTCAAACACAGTGTTCCAACATTTGAAAGCCTTTAAAAACCATGGATCTATGACAAACAGAATATACACACAGCATATTCATGTCTTGTCAGTCATATGATTTGATTAAAACATTTAAAACAGGCTGAAATAACTGGCTGGCTCCACTGCCAGAATGAGGTTCAGTTACGGTTTAATTTTGTATCACTAGATATACATTAGTATAGCTAATTATGTTTTGAGTAGACTTTTTGCAGAATAAAAACAATAGGATAAAGCAAAGATTACAGTGTGTAACTGATAAAAGAACACACACTGAAGGAGAGGGGGTATATCAATACATACTGTTTACAACTGATTTCCAAAATGTCTGGAGCAAGGAGGAACAGAGAAAAGTCAACGCGTCAGTGTCCACAAATTTCGAATAACAGTGAGCCATTCATTTATTATATTTTATAACTACAGCCCTGTTGGAAACTTACCACAACTAATGTAAATAATCTAATTAGTAATTTCATAAATCATGATCTTTCCCTTTGAACTACATTATAAATCCAGTAAGAAGTGTCAGCAGATTGATACATTCCTCAATACTAATGCTGTTCTTTAGCTACAATATGCCGTTGGTGCTCTTAGGAAAAATCTAGAATCGTTACTATTATATTAAAATTTATGAAACTGAATTTTACATTGTCTACTATCCTTTGTGGCCATATCCTATACACAACATACTCTTTCACATTATAGGGAAGACCCCACCTGGTTATGCTACATACACTATAGAGATCCAAGATAATCAGTACTCTACCACCAAAAATCCAGTTCCCAAAACCACTACACATGGACCAACTACACATGGACCAACTACACATGGACCAACTACACATGGACCAACTCCACATGGAAGCACTGCTGTGACTACACATGCAATCACCACTGGTAGACCTACCACATCTGTAACCACTAACAATGTTGCCAGTCTTAACTGTAGCATGTCACCTCCAAGTGGAACTGTCCTTGATGCTTTCACTATAACTTGCAAGACAAAAACAAAATGTTCCAACTGCCAGTATTGTTTAAAGACCGATACAGGTAAACATTATATTTATTTTTTACTGTGAAATTACTGATTTGTTTTACAGAAATTGAAAGTCATGCTTCCCCTTAGTGTCATGCTTACCCCTCACTTTTGATTTCTGGTGTATTCACAGTAAAAAAAAAGAAGAACAAAAATAATTATAATTATTAAACAAATGAATTCCAATGAAATATTTTGTTTTTTAGGTAATCGTATTTCTTGTAGTACTGAAAGCCAAATCAAGTCTGTGTTCCTTCCTCTTGGGGCAAGCCTTTCCAACTATGAACTGCTCATAGTTGTGACTGTACAAAATGGCAGCTCTGTGTCCAGTACATCAATAACAACTCAGGTTTGTAAAAATGTAAATAACAAGAGTGTTGTTGAATTGTGCTCATATTGCTTATATTCCATTCCTGATATCTCTAATACAGAGAACAATTTAGTGAAATGGTATTGAAAGGACAGAACATTTTTTTACTTAACTTTACTTTTATTGTTACAAAATTGCTTCACTTTTTTCTTTTATCTACATTGTTTCTCTACAGGTGAAGGGCCCAGCATCAGACGCCAGCACCTCAATAAAGGAACTGCAGTCTGCAGTGGATAGTGTGGGAAAGTTAAAGGGGCAAGACCTGTTGTCAGCGGAGGCAGTAGGACAGCTATTTCAATCTGTATCTAACATACTCAATAGTCAATCTAATCAAACCCAAAAAGATGATAGGCAAATGGTAAGAATTCACAAAGTACTGAGAACTGAAATCACTTAAGTCTTTACTTTTGAATTTAGACCTCCCTCATCAGGGAGATCATCATGATAAAATGGCTTTGGGGGCCTGTGCACAAAATGTTTGATTAACCGTGGTATAGATTTTCAGTTAATGAGACACCGTTGACTGATTGGCAACTGTTTGCTACATTTGTCTTGAAGCTCCGTGAGCAGATGCTGAATGTGATTATGGACATTGTAGAGAATGTCACAAGCATTACACCTCAACAAGTTCAAGTGACAGCCAGAGCATTGTCTGCGATCATTCAGCAAGGTGATGAAGTCAGTCCCAGTGCCCAGGTAAAGTATACTTTGGGATTGGGTATCATTTTAACACTCCCTCGGATTTCAAACGCATTATCTTGGTGCGCCAGCAGATGGCGCCAACCGCAGCACGATATGTCCATGCTGCTGTTGGTGCCTTCTGCTACTGCAACAAGGTAGTGCATTGGAGGACAGCAGGAGGGTTAAACAGTTCATAAAGCGGATGATTTCTGGATGTATAGAAAAAAAAATCGCTCTGACACATTCTGTACTGTAGTCACATGATTATTTCCTCCTAATTTTTTAGAAAGATGCTGCAATACTCGTAGGTCAGCTGAGCTCCTCCCTTCTCCTGGCGGACAACAACGAAGACACAGTTGTCACAGTTGTTAGCATCATGCAAGCAACTAGCAATATCCTGGACTTTTCTTCAAATGTGAGCGCTAGATTGCTCCTCAAGAGGTTATTTCAGAAGTATATGTAAAGAAAGGCTCTTCTGTCACTGTCGTTGACATTCTGTCATGTTTTGTTTTTGTAGAAAAACATATCGGATGGCCTTCTTAGTGCTATGAATACTTTACAAAGTGCTTTGCTAAGAGACAAAATACCCAATGCAGAGCCCACCTTTGTCAGTGGACTTAAAATTGGTCTGTTTGTCCAGAGGTAAGCCTAGCAAACTGGTGCTTCTACTGTACCAAGTATTGATGTACTGTATCAACAGGGTATCTTTGGGCGCACTTAGAACTATTTTCATGGTCAGGATTACATAGTAACTGATAGTCCACAGCAGCCATGCCACTTAGCAATAATGCATTTCAAAAATTGGGATGGGGATTTTATATTTCCTCCTTCCTATTGTGATACAGTGTGTTCTGAGATGGCTCCATCCATATTGTGCTGGATTTTGGCCAGTCTACAAACCTTTGAAACTCATAATAGAATTCTACACCGCAATTCACAGCATCAGTGTGTTCAGTATTGTATTTGCTGTCGCTTAAACCTGCAAAATTCAGACTTATTTTTCCGCAATGGTTTGCTTCTTGCCACTACTCTATTATGTTCTTGGTGTAAGAGAGCTTTCTAGCTATTCTAGAGTTGCCATTTGACATCATGGGTGTGTCTAGGACTAATGTCCTTTCCAGATTAATGGCTTTTCCATGACATACTAAAACAAATATGTCTCAGCCTACAACACAAATTATTGGACATTCTAAGATAAATTATTACAGTATGCAAAAGGAGAAACACATTTTTTAACATATTTTCAAGTCCCAGTTTTTCTTCTTTCACACACTTCTTCATAAGGCCCTTTTGACATTAGATACCAATGCGGTACTGTATAGTGCGAACATTTTTAGTTATGATTGAAGAAAAATAAACTACTATACTTTCATTGAGCACATACTACTAATAAGCCATTTAAAACTGATGCATTTTTATTTTCAAAGTTCCTAATCAAGAAACAAGCATAGTTCTAAATACAGTATGTATTAATATAGCAGGGCTCATGTCTCCTTATTCCCCAGAATGTTGCCAGGAACATTGCAGACCCAGTCTATATCTGTCCCACAGAATGGTTCCATCAGATTTAGTATCCCGCCTTTGTCATCAAAAATCCTTTCAGGTGGTAATCCAGTAGATATACGGGTAAGATGTACTGCATGCCTTGGTGTCAATGCATGTACATAAATATGTATTATATGATATACTGTACGGTACAGTATATGTCAGTCAACCAAATCCATTCCAGTTGGTTTATTAACATGAGTTGAGCTTTGTTGTGATTATTCTCTGGGTAGATTCTATCATTTGAAAATAACCCATTTTCCTGGATTGGACGTGGAAACATCAGTGGAACGATAGGCTCTCTCTCTCTAACAAGACAGGATGGTTCTAATATTCCTGTAGAGAACCTGGCAGAGAATATTGAGGTTTGTTAATCTGTTGTACTGCAATGTGCTTTCTTCTTTACATGTGAATTAGTCTCACCAGTTTACAAACTACTGTATTTCCATTGACTAGATACTGTACTGATGCATATTTCCAGATACTATTACAAAGGCCTGCTGGGGAGCAGGTGAACACTTCCTATTTGGACCTGGGCAACTACAGTACAATAGTCATCAGTGTTCCCTCATCTGACTCTACACTTGTGTTGAAGGTCTATTGACATACACAACCATGTTACATTTGTTAAGTAACATGGTTTCACTTACATGATAAGTACTGTAAAGTTTTCAGAAATATTCCACTTTTTTATCACAACTGTTAGGTAAAATGTATTGCTAACCATAACCACAGTATAATATAATTGTGAACAAAATTGCATGTATCTCCCTTTAAGACGAGGTTTCTTTAGTATTACTACACATTTCTTGTTGCATGTCTGTAGTGCAATAGGACTGCACATATTAAATGTCTTAACATTCTGTTAATGTTATAGCATAGCACATCTTCACACATTTCTCATATAGTTTGTTGAAACGTGTAAACATTAGTATTAACTGAATACCCTTTTAGATGAAGCCCTCTATGAACCCATTACCCTACAAACTGTTGCTGGGTCATCAGGATCATCCCAATGATACAAATTATGTAGCCATAACAGAGATGCCTCAGCCGGGAGCTACAGAAGGTGACCAATCACTCTTACACTTATTATAGTGATATACACTGTACAGTGTATCTGTTTGTAAAACTGCACATCGTATACTATAGTATTGACTGTGTATATGCATGTGTGTATGCGTGTGTGTGTGTGTGTGTGTGTGTGCGTGTGTGTGTGTGTGTGTGTGTGTGTGTGTGTTTCAATCTAGATGAGCAGTACACATGGCTGTTGGACCCAAAGGCTTTAGGGGGGAAAATTGGAACTTTCTCTCTTGTAGTGAGACCCATTGTTGGGCCAGGAATAAAATCTATAAGTGCTAATTTATCTATTACTTCCATTGCCACCAATTGTAAGTTCTGGAATGAATCAATGGATGACTGGAGTTCCTATGATTGTAAGGTCTGTAAAAGATTCAGACACTGCAATACTCATAGCTACACACATTAAATTAAGATAATAATAATAATTTACTCCCTATTGTAGGTGGGGGTTGGAACCACTGCTTTGGTGGTGCAGTGTCTTTGCCACCACCTGACCTTCTTTGGCAGTTCCTTCTTTGTTGCTCCTAACACCATTGACTTGTCGCACACGGCTCAGCTTTTTGGGACTTTTGCCCAGAACCCTGTCGTGGTGTGCTTTGTCGGGGCACTGTTCCTGGTCTACTTCATGGCAGTTGCTTGGGCACGCAGAAAAGACATCCGAGACACAGCCAAGGTTTGTCTCGAAACAACAGAAGTGATGTCATTCTGAACCGTACTGTATATTATGTAATACACATTATACTGTATGTGCTTTCACTGCATTTGACCAGTCCTTATAGGCAAGTCTTGCTGCTCGGCAGCCATCTTGGTAAGGCCTCCTATGGGCAGTTATTTCAGGCCAAGAAGACCAGACCAGTGCATCAGAGCAATTGGCCTAATAGGTTAACTATTTCACCATTTGTTATAATGTACACAATTGGCTTTATTGGGGGTAGCGGCTGAATATGTACATCCAACCATTATCTTTGGCGTTACGGACTTCTCCCTTAGAGCTCTATTCAGAATGACATGGTCTGTCTCTTGTACTGTACGGTATCTGATTATACTTTTCCCATCGCTGGTACTGTATGTGCATGGTGTCCATGGGTGCCCTTCAACTAGCGTTGGTGTGTATTTACCTCCAGTTGAGGGTGACCCTTCTGGAGGACAATGACCCTATGGATGAATACTGTTACATGCTACACGTCAGCACCGGTCATCGACACGGGGCTTCCACTTCCTCACAGGTCAGTGTGTTACATCTCCCATAACCCACTTCACCGTGGTGTCATCAGATTACAGTATGTGTGGCTACTTAATGCTCACTACAGGTTTTGTCTGAATATGTAGTTCTCTTTATTGTCAGTGCTGTGTGTTTTTCTTTATTTCTTTATTTCTTTATTTATATAGTTGTTTGTTTTTTCGTGCCTTTTAACCCTCCAGTTGTCCTCGGGTTTCAAACAGACCTTGATGTGCCAACAGTGCACATCAACTGTGTAAGCAGTAGAATTAGAATTGGCGCCTTCTACCTGCCACAAAGAAGTAGTGCATTGGGTCAATTTGACCCAGAGGACAACAGTAGGGTTAAAGTTCTTCTATATGACTTTCTGCCACTAAATGTAACACATCTCAGATCAAAACAAATGCTTCACACTCTACACACATATGCACTAACACGCATTCGTAGCCGGCCTGGCTATGAAAACAAAGAACAGAGGAGCTCAGATTACAACAAACACAGTTTGATGTCATTCTCTGCTCAGGATGCAATTACTCCACTACCTATGTTTACATATAAAATAATGATATGTTTAATAATCTAAACTGTTATTAGGTTACAATAACAGTGATAGGCAGTGAGGGGGAAAGTGAACCACACCACCTGGCTGACCCACAGAAGTGTGTATTTGAGAGAGGGGGAGTGGACATGTTCCTGATGAGAACACCTTTCTCCCTGGGAGAGCTGCAGAGCATTAGGCTGTGGCATGACAACTCTGGAGGACATCCTGCCTGGTAAGAAATAGGACAGGTACTGTGCATTACAGAAACGGTTTCAAACCTTTTGTTGATAAAAAGAAATGAACAAATAAACCAACACCCAATATGTTCTCAATACTTATATTCTAGGTTAACAAAACAAGCCATTTCAAAATTAAAATAACATGAATGCTGATGAATCAGATAACCTTACTTAAAATGTCCTCTCAGGTATGTGAGTAAGGTCCTGGTGCAGGATTTACAAACTGAGCAGAAATGGCATTTTCTGTGTAACGTCTGGCTTGCCATAGACATCGGTGAATGCACTCTGGATAGGGTATTTCCTGTGGCCACAGAAATGGAATTGAAACAGTTTAGGTAAGAGTTATCTGTGCCTGAATGTTTGTAAGTAGAAAAAACACCCATGAGAACAAGGATGTGTGCATATACGGCTATCTACAGGCTGAACTTGAGTCAGCCCTAATGTTTCAAAAGGTTTCTATCAAATTGAAAAATGTGTTAGCTCTGTATTATAACTCAATAACAGTGAAAGCTAAGATTCTATCTTTTTATTGATACTGTATGCAGTTAAAATAATTCCATTTAATTATATATAAATACACTGTAAAGAAGTAATGAAGTAAAATAAATACACTAAGTGTACTGCTCAACTCAATTCAGTTAAATAAAACTAAAGTACAATACCTTTTACGTTGAAGCTTTTATCCCAAGTGACTCAGTTCAGTAAAATCCTATTCAGTCATATCCAGTGATATTTTTCCTATCAATCAATCAATTTGCTGTTTGTTGTTTCCAGTAACTTGTTCTACACAAAAACAACCAAGGATTTCAGTGATGGACACCTGTGGTTCTCTGTGATCAACCGACCTGCCAGCAGCACATTCACTTGTGCACAGAGAGTGTCCTGCTGCTTCTCTCTGCTGCTGTGCACCATGCTAACTAGCATTTTGTTCTGGGGAGTCCCTAAAGACCCTTCTGAACAGACTATGGACCTGGGTACAAACCAACCACTTCCAGTTATAAGACATGTTTACTGGTTGTTCTATAACTACAGTACCAACAAACTGCTTCTATTATTGTCTTAACCCTTGGGTTTCAAACCAATCTTATTTTGCCAGCAGATCACCTG
>JAODUG010019167.1:11221-22067 GCA_027564795.1 Aphredoderus sayanus
TGATAGGTTAAACATATGATAAGGGTAGAAAATCACATGTTATAACTGTGAAGTCTCAGTCACAATCTCCTAATGTAGTATTGTATTTGTATATAAATTGGTTGTTCTGAATGTAACCTGTGGTTACCCACACAAACATCTAAAACATGTCTGTGTGGCAGTTTTTAAGATTCTCTTTCTCCCTTTGTGTCTTAGGTCATTTTCAGCTCACCTGGCAGCAGTTCATGATCGGAATTCAAAGCTCTCTGATTATGTTTCCACTTAATCTACTCATTGTGAGTATCTTCAGATATACACGTCCTCGAGAGATTTCTTGTTGCACATCCAAACTAAAGTTGCCAGGGAGGAAGGCAGCTCAAATACGTCCCTCACAGACCTTGACCTCTCTGAGAGACATTAATGGAGCCACTGTTAACACTGTCCTTGAGGTAAATTTTATAAAATGATTCTGTCATTATTAACCTTGTTTAGCTACAATAGAAACTTTCTTTTCTTTCACCTAGTTGTTAACCAACTTGCTAATTGCTATTCTGAGAGTATGATGGATGATGAAATAGTATGTGATTATTTGAGTTCTTTTCATTTACATTCAAACATTTGCAAATTATGCTCTCAGGATATCTCCAGAATCTGCCATTTGCTTTCTAAGTCGATGAAAATCAACCTGCCACTTAAGGGCTCAGAGTTTAAGCCTGGAGAAGATGGCATCAGTGCTGGTCTCTGCATACTGGAGCATTTAATCAGACAACAGAACAGAAGAAGCAACGTCATAACCACTCCTTCTATGATGCAGAGGTCTCACAAACATAACCTATACCCTCTTCTGTCAGGTGTGTCTGAAAGGGCCTACTGTACCTTATGCCATGGATACTGTATGTCAACTGACTGCCGATCTTTCAGGCTGTTTAGGGCCTCTTTAAATGACCTATTAAATGCCTTGCTGTTCATATATCCCCTTTTGAACAAGGAAGTATACGAAGGTCAGAACGATGTATCAAGATTTACTTATTAGTTCCAATTGGAAAGCACTTCATGACACACAACCCACTATGGGCAGAATAAAGCCTCATTTACAGTAACTAGACCAAAAATGTGTATACGCCCCTGAAAACAAGGATGAATTGTGACAAAATTAGCTGAATAGAATTAATCATTAAGTCACATTATGTAAAAGTAACATGTAACAACTGAAAGGATCCTGAAATACATGTACATTTTAGTGAGGCTCATTGGATCTATTAGGTACTGTAGCTATTTGCAAGCTGAAACATAGACATTAATGCTATCATAATGAACAGTGTTAAAAGAATTTCCATGCAGAAAGCTGCGGAGCAATTGATACCTTCTGTATGCTTGGTCCTTCTGAGTGCATATAGTATACAATACAGTTGTTACATCATACAGTATCTCGCTCATATTTTAACTGGAGACGACAGTAGATCTAAGCCAATAACATATTGAGGTGCATTGACTTCCAGGTAACTGTGAAAAAGGTTAGCTAAAAATGTCCATGATGCATTCATTGTGGCATTTAACTGTGTTGCCACTGTTAGATGTAGAGACCCCAACAGATGGCATAGAGATCCCAACAGAAGTTGAGAAGAACAGCACAAGAACCCAGTATCTGTACAAACAGCTGTGTCATATCGATAAGAAATTGAGTCTGCTTGGATGCTCTGGCTTCTCCAAACCTGAAAGCTACAGCCAGGCTGTACAGCAAGTCGAGACAATCAAAGGTCTTCTCGAGGATGAAATCTCAAACTTCAGCCACCTACATTTGGACCAGCTCACTCCAAGGTGAGCATGTAGCTTCAAATGTATTATTTTTGTTTTATTTAAAAACAAATGTAAAATATTACTTAATATATATTAATATTATATATTAGGTAATATTAAGTAATATATTAATATGTATTTTTCATTCCAAGTAAAATATCAATGTACTGCAAAACGGATAAAACGAAAAAAATGCGTGTTAAATTAACAATAGTTCATTGTTTCTCACCTGTTATTCTCAGCAGCCAGCTAGTACAGAAGACTGATGGGAATGGGTCTAAGGCCAATACATCGTGCTGCCATAGGGGACTACCTTGGTATTTTGTATTTGTGGGCTGGTTATTGGTGATTGCGAGCAGCTGTGTGTCAGGGTTCTTCACCATGCTGTATGGGTTGAAGTTTGGCAAGGAACGTTCCATAAGCTGGTTGATCTCCATGGTGATCTCGTTCTTTGAAAGTGTATTCTTCACTCAACCTCTAAAGGTTCAATTAATACATTATAACGTTTTCAACTTTAATTGATTTCATTTCATAGCAATAATACCACTTTCAAAACGTAATCAGCTTGTCTTTTCAGTCACATAAATAATAGTGGTATTTTATTTCTTAACGCAGGTGATGTGTCTGGCAATCTTCTTTGCATGTGTTCTTAAGAAAGTGGAAGAGGAAGACTATGAGGTCACAGAGCTTGTAAAGCCAGGTAAAGGTGGTCAGTCGCTATGTCACTCATGGGTGATACATTAGCAACACTCTATAACATTGTACCACTAAGTCACCACCATTCTAAAACATCTCAGAAGCAATAGCAGCAACACTTTTTTTTTCTTCTTCATTCCAGCTGATCCTAAGATAATACAGCCCAGCTTGAGGAGTCGCAGACTGTACAAGCCACCGCTTCCTGTGGACATTGAGAGAATGAAGCTGAACAGGATCAAGGAACAAAGGGCTTTTGGCCTTATCAGAGAGATTCTGAGTATGTGAAACCACTATAAACCATCCAATCTCCCCTCCTCAATCCTGGGATTTATTGATACATTGGAATTGTGTACAGTAGTAATGATCAGGGGACATACTGTAAATACCCCCCGCTTTTTTAAATTGCACTGCTGTTGATAATTGTTGTTAGAATTGCCAACTGTCCTGTTATTTGAGACAGATTACTGTAACCTTTGAATATGTTTCAGTCTACATGGGATTTATGTGGATGCTGCTGTTGGTGGCATACGGACAGAAAGATCCCAATGCATTTTTCCTGAATCAACACATTCAGCAAAGTTTTAGCAATGGAATCTCTAACAGCATGAGTCTCATCGACGTGTTTAACTGGGCAAACACCACCTTACTCAGCAACCTATTTGGAGCTTATCCTGGTAAAGTGTTGAATTATATGGGAAATTATGTGATTTGCATGAAAGGTATGCAGGTCGAGGTTGCTCTCATAGTTCATGTAACCTTACAAAAGTGGAAACTGGAGAATTCAGCAAGCATGAGCAAGACATTTGAGGAGTGCAGGCCACAGATTTAACCAAACAGAACGTTCTTTCTCATTCTCAAGGGTAGCCTATAATGTACTTGGAAAGTTGTATCAGTATGGTTGTGTTTTTATGCAGTAAACTCCACCATGGATTACCTAATTTTCTACTTGAAAAATTCCCTTGGAAAAATACTTGGCAAATTAAAATGCAAAACATCTGTCTGATATCAGACATACACTTTTATTTAATTTAATTTAAAAAGCACTCTTCTGCATTGCTTACCGTATATGTATTCATGTTTGGAGGCCAACACATTTTAATAACATTTCCACAGTGGGTCACAGTCCAATTATTGACAAGTTACACTTTTTTTTTTCTCTGACCAATTGTTGCTTGAGTTTGAATGACTGACAATATCACTGTTAAAGATTAAAATAAAAATATTAACGTAGCTGTGCGTTACAGGATTCATCACAGATGGTAACTCCAAGCTGGTGGGGAATGCTCGTCTTCGACAAGTGCGGGTTAAGAAGAGCTCTTGCCAGATTGCTAACTCCATGCGGCGTCTTGTGACAGAGTGTGACTCTGTCTACTCCTGGGAGACAGAGGACATGGGCTGCTATGGGCCATGGTGGAACCTCTCCCTGGGTGATGATGTGTCACAGAGTCAGCCCACTGCCTGGAAGTACCAGACACAGGCTCAGCTCAGGGCCTATCCTATCTGGGGTACAATGGCGCTCTACAGGGGAGGAGGCTTTGTAGTGGAGCTCGGACCAGATTTGGAAAATGCTAGCAGGTATACTGGTTTGAAATTGCTCGGTAGACTTGTCACACATGCACAGACTGACAAAATAGTTGTGTGCTTTTTGTGATTGATTTTACTTCCTGCTATTACAGCTGCTGTAGATAGGATTTGAAAGTTGCAACAAGAACTAACTAAAAAAGTTAGATTTTCAGAATCACCAATTTACAAACCCAAGCAGTCCTCCTTCGTTTCCTTCCTCTGGAACCCGTTGGTCTGACATTAATTAGGGTGACTGACAGAAAAAGTAGATTCACTGGACCAATCAGGATAAAGAAGCCATGATTGGCCAGGAATATTCAATTAGCTGGCAAAATGTAAAGCTGCTTATACAGTATAGAGGCAGTAGATATCAACCAGAGCAGATAATCTCACAGAGCATCACAATACTGATAGCTGACAAATGTCTATGACATTTCTAACAAATTACCCTCAATTTATAACTCTGAAATCTTCCCTACAGCTCTTTTTAGTGTCTCTCTCTCTTTGTACGTTTGGTCACCCTGTGGCCACATAATAACTATTAATAACTCACCACATCCTGTCACATTTAAAAATGTATTGATTCAAATGTAGACCAGTATTTCAGCCTTTATTTCTTATACCATTTGCTAAGATAGCCAGGAGGTAAACAGTTAAAAGTAACACCAGACCTAACTGTTTCCTTGCACAATCTGTCGACAGCACGCTTCAGTACCTTTTCAGCAACACCTGGCTTGACACCTACACAAGGGCCATCTTTGTTGATTTCACCACATATAATGCTAACGTCAATCTCTTCTGCATTGTCACATTAATGCTGGAGAATACAGCCATAGGTAGGTCTGTAGGTTTAAACACGTTGTATTGTAAAATATTGTACATTTTTGGCTTTAGTTAACTTCCAGAATTGAATGCATTTAAGATTTCCTGCTAACTAAAATCACCAGATAATTGAAAGCGTTTTTGCCTCAAATAGCAACTCATAATGTCTTCATTTGGAATTTATAGGCGCATTCAACTTCAACAGTGAACTGCATATTGTTCGACTTTACCAGTCCGCTGGTGGCCTCCCCATCTTAGTCATGGCATCCCAAGTTGTATACTTCCTGTTTATCCTCTATTACATGTTCCTTCAGGTAAACATCACTGTTACTGACCAATCATCATTACTCAAATATAAAGTAAAATATAAAACTAAAATATACTTGTTTGATAACCTCAAAGCTATTTTAATTTAAAAATATACCCTTAATGTACTTCTGTTTATATTATGAAATTGTCTACAATTACATTATACAGAATATAATCAGTTTGCAAGTTATGTAAATTACAAATGAGCTTTAAAGGTGAGAGCAGTAGGGTTGAATAATTCAAAGTTGACAAATGCAACTGAAAATCTTATTCTTAATACATTGTCTGTACCTTGTTAGCCAACTATAGAGTATGTTAAATACATATAAAATGGAATGTTTTGCAAAGTAGAGATCTGATGTTAAATGAGAGTTCACTCTGAGAGTTCACACTTTTGTGTGATTTGACCCCTGTTAAATGACAATAAATCAGCATGCTTTTCAGCAGGCTCGGCAACCTCTTCAATTATAGTATATTAAAGGTTTATGAAAGCCTCTTTGATGTTCAGTATGACTATAGGACTCACATGCAAATTGACACACAGACAGCACACAAATTAGTGTATCATCATTTGTCATGACTCATTTCATCCTTTGACAGGGCAAACTGATAAAGCAGCAGCGGTGGGCTTACTTCAGGAGCAAGTGGAATCTATTGGATCTGACTATCATTCTGCTCAGCTGGGGTGCCTTGTCTGTCTATATTAAGAGGACCCTGCTGGGGAACCATGAAATGGCTTACTACCAGATGCACAAAGACCAGTGAGAATTCTGCTTGCTTCTTCAGGGCTACTCATGGCTCATGGCTATGCTATCTTCTCAAGAGACCATAGCCATGAGAAAGTTAGACAGATTTTATTTTGTAAACAAGCCATTATCCAGTATGTTATTACCTGCAATATTTATTAGTTACAGTAAGGTATTGGACATGTGATCAAGTTCACCTGTGGACAAAGGAGCATACTGTACAGTATTGGTGTACATACAATAGTGTCAAAACAGTTTAATGTATGGTTTCAAATAATTTACTGTGTTAGTTACAATAGTAGGGTAGTGGGAGAGGACGTTAACAAATTAACCTTCTAGGAAGTCTGGGATCAGTGTTTTTAAATGGACACTCCAGGCCCAGGTGTGTCTATCAGGTAGTGATTGCACACCACCTGACACCTGCTAACCTTTTAATTTAAAAAAGCCCCAGATCTATTAATTTCGATCATGACTTAATGCCATTGAAAATAATTACATTGTATTAATATGAAAAAGGGAATTAAATCAACAGATATTATGCTGTAATTGATTAGTTGTAAAATAACCCATGAAAACCTGTGTAGTGCAGTAGCTTTCTGATTTGCGAATGTACTAATAATTAGATAACAGTGGAAAACTGAGGAATTTTGATTAAACTTCTGCTGGGTGTGCTGTCATGTAAAATATGATTGTGCACACCACAATCACTCAATTGGAAACCAGTTAAGCTCAGAAGACAGATATCAAACTGAAACCCAGATATCCCAAAAACCTTCTGGCTAAGCCCCCAATGTCAGACATTGTTACCCTACTGTATATCATTCCATACTCACTGGCCACCTCACTGACCTATTCATTTATCATCAAGTCAAAGCAATGTATCGTTTTCTTGTGATAACGACAATAATTATCTTGTTATCTCAAAAAAATAATATAGTTTTCTTCAGGGCTTCTGTATTTTTCAGTTGACACTATATTCACGATATTCTCTTGATGCTTGTGTACATACAGTATATTCTTCACGTCAGTATAGCCAGTCTGGCTGATCATTTTTCATGACATCACTATGCAACATAGCCTAGTCCTATGGTCATGCCTGCTGCTGTCGTGCACCACTCCAGCACTAGCAATGGTGCATGGGGCCATAGCAAGCACACGATCAATGATACTTTTAAAGTTAATGTTAAATATTAAACAAAACATACATACAAATATTAAAGTCTTTAACAAAAACAAAAACAGACATACCACACAGAGTGAGAGTACAAAACACCAAAACAACATCATGATACAATAATGTAATTATATTACATTTGAAAGTTTACAACCACAGCATTCACAATACAAGTTTACAGAGTATTGTCAATATTGTAATCCCATACCTAACCTGTATGCTGTAGGCATACCTATTCTAAATAAATAGCAATGTAGTCTCAAGAGATAAGCTCCTAATCAGCCATATGTTTTGACAACTCATTTAGATGATTAAGCTACTTCTCAGTGAAGTTGGGTGGAGATATGCTGATAACATAAAACTGCTATACTAACGAATGTAAAAAAGGACTGATATAGGAGAGACATGATAGGGGGTGTCAATCTGTAAACTGACATGTAAGATACTGTAACTAGGCAGTCCATATTTGAGTGTAAATGTTCACCTTATCAAATATTTAGGAGGTTGTTTTTTGAATATTGGTCTTTTTTAAATGTTTCTTTAATCTTGATTACTCTATATTTCCAGTAGTCAGTAGATACTGGCTGTAACCCTATAATTATGTTCTGTATGCCTAGATTTGTCAGTTTTTATGAAACAGCAGTAGCTGACACAACGCTGGGGTATTTGATTGCCTTCCTGGTCCTGCTGGCTTCAGTCAAACTGTGGCATCTGCTCAGACTGAACTCTAAGATGAACATGATCACAGCTACACTGCATCGAGCATGGACTGAAATATCAAGTTTCCTGCTGATTATAACAGTCATGCTCCTGACTTATTCTGTTACGGTGAGAATATACCACTTAGTTTTATCATTTGCATAGTGAGAACTATTTAATTTCCTGTCTACAAACTATTATTGAAGCTCAGGTACAACCAAGAGGTGTGCTCATTTGCACTTCATAGAAATTAATTTACAGTACCTTCTCAAGCAGAACCAATTTTCACCATTGCAATTAATAAACTGCCACCTATCTTATGTGTGATCACTGGTAATGTCAGCTAGACAGTATAACAAATTTAAACCAAACACATGTATTCAGGGGCGTAACTAGGGTAACTACATTTATGAAATGCGATTGCATTGGGGCCCGCGTTAGTTATGGGCTGTAAACATGCACCCCCCTACCAATTAATTGGACCCTCCAAGTGTACAAACACTTCCCATGTTATGCATTGGGCTTTTTGTGTGTGGACAACTTCTAAGTGTATAGTAACAACCTACTGTATGTATAGCCATGGTATACAGTAATGCCTGGTGCCGGTGCAGAAATGGAAAAACATGCTGCAAATCGAAGAACATATACAGTATTATATCAGATTTGGAAACTTGCTTTTACAAAAATGAGCCTGACCGCCATTTTACATACGATGCTAATAACTTATGCACTTTATATGTTTGAAATGATCATGGCTGGAAATATTTGTATTTTGTAATTGTATTGTAACCGTATTGGACCGAATATAAGACAGTTGTTCCCCTCATGTGTGAAAAAGCACTCGTCACATCTGCGCTCCAGATACTGTTGTGTGCGCGCCCAGGGGGCAGACATGCTCCCCTACGAGGATGGTTTTACGCCCACGGATACAGTTCTGTGCGCTCGTATTACGTACACGCACCTGATTTGTATGTGCGCTATTATAGTACTAGGTGAATGCCATATGAAAGTATAGTTATCGTAATGTGTAACCTTAACCCTACTGTTGTCCTATGGGTCAAAATGACCCGGTGCACTAACTTTTTAATGCCAGCAGAGGGCGCCAACCACAACACGGGCGTATGACGTGCCCTCTGCTGGCACACTGAGGTAGAGCATTTGAAACCCAGGCACAACAGAAGGGTTAATGTCTGTCTTTCAGAATACAGTGCAAGTTATTTAGGAGAGAGTGATGCACTGCTAGTGAATCAACTGGGTGCAGGCCTGAAGTGCACCTGGAATTAATCATGGCTAAAACTGGAATATAAGATTGAGGTTAAAGGAGACGAGTTTTCAAGAAAATGAATAAGAAGGGTCATGTGAGATGTATTCTCTGCCACAAAGTAATACATTAAATTGGTAGCCTTGTTTTTTAAAATGTGCTAAAAATCAACTATATATATATATTTTTTTAATAATTAGTTGATTGGATTGGATTTTTTGCTGCCATATACTTCTCACCTTTCCTGACCAGTTGCCATGCCTGTAACACAGCATATATTGTGCATATATGCTGTATATAATACTGTGTCACTGATATGCATCACAAGTAGGTAGGTCTCATCTGTTTTGTATGCTTGTGGGGTTGTGTCTTCTGAACTGTATACCCCAGGGACTTTTAAATCAAAATCTCAGGGACTTATAAATCAAATGATTCATAAAAGAAAAGTGAATGTTCCAATTTTATGGAACAGTGGCACATGTCACTGGTGGACAAAAGACAGTTAGAGTCCAATGAATGCAACAGCACAAATGCCATCATGATATTAAATTAAACAATGGTGGCAACTTCATTAATAATCAACAGTTGACATGCATTGTGCAAGGATATTGTAATTGTTTCCAGTGAACGAGATCACATTATATTGTAATGGACCAGATTAAATTGTATTCGGTTTTTATTCTTGGGATCAATTATAATTAGATTTGGGTTATGAATTATTAAAATGTAATAAGAAACTTGATATATGGTTATCATATGAGCCTAGCTTCACATGTCAGACCCCTTTCCGTGTACATCAACTTCATCGACTTCAAGCTATGATTAAAGATTAGTCAGCTGTATGTTTTTATCTTACAGTAGATCCCAGGGAGTGGGAGTACACATAATAATCTAAACTATACATGGGCCAAATTGTGGGATTGATTTACTGTACAAAATAATCACCTAATTAAATAGACAATACAATTTACCATTTACCATTGTTCAGTTCCTCTACTCCTGTACCAATGTTTTAGCATTCATCGGACATGAATGATTAGTTATTCACTTATATATTTTGTCCTCAATTTGCATTTTTAAAACTGAATGTAAAATAATGCAAAATAGCTTAAACAATGTTTTCTGTTGTTGTTTTGTCTGTGTTTGTATTTTTTTAATGCAGTGTAATGTGCTGTATGGCTGGAGGATAGCATCATACAGAACCCTTATGGATGCTGTTCTGACATTGATATGCTTGCAAGTGGGCATATTTAACTACGATGAGGTTTGTACATTTATTGCCTTACAAATTATTAATTGAAAAAGTATTTCAAAAAGTAATTTTTGGTCAGTTACTGTAGGAGGGCATGACAACTCACTTAACATGATAAACTGTGAACAATGCATATATTCTTGACATTTAAAATATGATTTTTATTTATTTAATCACAACTTTATTTGAGCTAATTATTATTTTGTTAAAGATCTAGTTGATCACGTTATGTTGATTAGTTTGTTATTTTGTCCTCTTGGTTCTCTAATCTGGTAGGGTACAGTATAAGTATCTATAAAATATTTACACGTTCGTGTTTTACAGGTTCTGGAGTGCAGTCCAATTATTGGTGGCTTGCTTATTGGTTCCTGTGCTGTGTTCATGACTTTTGTGGTTCTGAACCTCTTCATATCAGTCATCCTCATGGCATTCACTCATGAACGGATCTCTCACAAGGTTCAGTATATAGTACATGTTTAATCAGTATTATCATATAATGTATGTATACTGTGTGTGTGTGTATATATATATATATATATATATATATA
>JAODUG010019186.1:5894-19716 GCA_027564795.1 Aphredoderus sayanus
TATGAGCCCGTGTTTCCACGCATGCCGTAATGGCACTGGCACACACTGGCGCCCCCTGGCACATGCACGGTCGCACGCGCGCACACACCCATTCAAAAAGGAAGCATGGTGTTTGAGCCATGGGTTGGGCGCTCGGCTCTAATGAGGCTCTAAGACTGAGAGCTTTGGGTGTCCACTGCAGGCGCGCACACACACACACATGCGCGCGCGCTCATGCACGTGCGCTCAGGTAGGTTTTAGGCTACATTTGCAGGCAGAAAAGCTATCACCACGGTGTAAGCCAATGAATGACTAGGCTGCTAATATAAGTGCCCTAACCCTACTCCAAACCCTGATGCAAATGTATTTGTACTTTCATTAGAAGTGCATTAATATCTAAATAATGGCAGGAGAAAAAAAAGTAAGGAAAAAACAACTTGTTTTCAAGTTGAAATTACAGTATTAATATCAGACATGCGAATAAAACCAACACTGTTTTAGCGAATACCGTAATATGATTCCGCAGTTATTCTGAAACGAAACAGATCATATAAGTCAAGACATTTAGACTGCAGCTGTGACTGAATATGATACAACCGTAGGGATACAACGCAAAGTGCTGCATTTAAGCAGTGCCTGCCTCTAATTCTAACATCTCTCTGAGCCTTCTCTTTCCATCACCAAGTGTGTATTAGGAAAGCACTAATAAGATTCATACATTCACGCTGCCAAAACCCACTGGATCAAACCCATTGTCTCACAGCAAGTGCACTGAATACACCCCCACCTCCCTACACACACTCCTCTGAACAGTGTGTGCTGCCAGAGCACACCTATTGCTTATGTAACGCTGCACATCTTTCTGATTCTGTCTGTAACAGTGGAAGGCTTCACAATCCTCCCTGTGCGGTATGTACCTGGGAATTTTTTTGCGGCGGGGTAGTCATCATTGTGAAAGAATCTCTTTTTGGACCTTTTATGGATTTGCTAAAAATGTATAATTTTAGCTGCGGTAACTCCAAAATTACACAACAGCAATTCCTCAAGTGTTCAATTATTTTGCCAATTTCATTTCAATTTCAAGTCACAATAGAATAGAGCTGTAAAGAACCACAGTTCTTTAAATAACCAATTATCTTTCTATAAAAAAGCTAAACCTGACTGGGGCATTTATAAAAATCTGGTCATAGTTTGTGTTAAAAGATGTTTTTGTATTGCCACAAGCTTTGCGGTAACATTTTGTATAAAACTGATTTCTGGCCCTTGATCGTGCTGTAAACATTTTCTTACACACACACACACACACACACGCACACACACAGCTGTTTGCCCTGGTAATGCCCACACTCTTAGAGCAAACTTAATTCCTCGACAATCCTCCAACGGGCCATAAACATAGCCTCAACCCGCTCCCCCACACACACAACCAGTATGCAGTACTGTATGTACAGCCTACAATAGAGAAAATGAAATCAAAAGCTGGCCGGGACCGACATAAAACAAGAGCATGACTAATGCTTCACATTAAGACAATGCCCTAATATTGTTTGGCCCTACTGAGTGCAGACCATATTGTTCAAGCTAAATTCAGCAACATAAAGAAATGGTCTTTAATTTTCCTTCGGTCCATAGACAGGGCTTTTACTTATACGGTGGGTCACTTTCAGGTAACACTTATCCAACAGGACACCTCTAATCCTCCCTGTTACTCCACTCCAACAAAAAAGGCTGCGTGTCATCATTGACTTGGCAATTGGACTAGATTCCCCCTGTAAGTTATGTTTGCAATAACTCTATTCAACATAAGTCATGTGGAAATGGACCAGTCAGCTCAGCTGTTTCACAGTAGCTGCTAGTCAATCAATTTCCTGAATTCCTCTCTGTCTCTCTCTTTAATGTGACTACTGCTTTCACAACACAACAGACATGCATGTATCCGGATCTGAAGCTTAATGAAAACAGAATGCCCACAAGTTTGATCATATTTCTTTATATTTATCGTATTATGAATCACATTATGAATTCAGGCCTGTCCAGATGTACTGTAAGAGAAAGCTGAAAAGATAGTGTCCTGGGACCAGCTTCTGATCTGATGATGATGCGATTTGAACCCATTTGACACTATGTGTGTAAAGATCCACAATGGATTTGAGTCATAGTCAACTGTCCCTGATTGAGAGGCATCCCAATAAACACAGCCACCCCTGTGCCTGTAAATGATTGGTTAGATGTTATGTGCATGCACAGTCTTGCTTAAATAATGGGACTGTTGTAAAACCTCTCTTGAACATTCAAGCCCAGACAAAAATTGGTTTGAACAACTTGGCGGTTTTGCCAACCAATCGAGGGTTCCTGAGAAACAGACTGTAGGACACATCACTGGTTCTGTCTGGTCTCTGACATGACTCACTTCCAATGTCTCATTTGCACAGTAGAAGTCACTGACCTTTGAATGTCTGAAATGTATACAAAAATCAATGCGGTCATGTACAGGCACAAAACACCACCATCAGGAAGAGAGCAGAGATTACACAAACAAACACAGCTGTGTAACATTTTGATTCAGACAGCAAACTGAAAAAACCCTGATACAGTATAATTTACCAGACTTAAAACCGTAAAATACAAGCTACTGTAATGATCCAATTTCGGTACATTTAATGTACTGTATTTGGATGTTTTGATGAATATATCTTAAGATAAAGACCATTTTGAATACAGATAAGCATCTGCTTATTTTCCCCTCCCTCTCTTATCCTCCAACATCTTCATTCTTCTCTAAACTCTCTCTGCATTCTCTCTCTGCTGCCCTCCTCCGCGACACCGATGAAATCTTAACTGCGGCTAAAAATACGGTATCAGCCCTCAGTTTTGCTGCATTAAGCATGATGGATTGGCACAGAACAACCTTTAAGAGCTAAATGCCTTTGGAGGGAGCATGTTTTCCATCAGGCAAACTGACAGAACAGTGCAATCCCTACATGCTACAAAAGCTAATTCCACTTGATCAAAGTTCACTTGGGAAGCAGAGCATGGGGGCTACAACTCCCCAACCCCCCTTCCCCATCCGCCGCTATGATAGCATTAGCTGAAAAATGGCGGCCAAAGATGAAAGGGATGGTTACGGCTGGTCCACGTCCAAATGTATTTTTCGCTAAATAAACGCCGCATCTGTCGAGCTTGGAGCGGCACAGGGAGAGCTGCCTTTCATTTGCTGCCATCTGTCCTCTGGCTTGACACAAGTGGGGGTAGCTGTGCCAGGGTTTGGCATTGTTTTGTGTTGTTTTTTGTTTTTTTTACTGTTGGCCTTATGAAACAGCGGTGCCTGCCTGCTTCCTATTAGCCGCCAATCTCTGCTCCGCTCCAAGTACAGTACAGTACACCCCAAGCATTCTTACATATGGATTTGCTAGAAGTGAGGACACTTGTTGCTCTATAACCTCCCGGGGGGGTGACGAACAGTGAATCTGCCTGTGTTCCTCAAACACATGTTGAGCGTCCACACAGAATTAAGGCCCCGCGCGGTTTAACTGTAAAAACAAAACAATTCTAACGCAAGCAAGATGTGTGTGTGTGATGTCATCACAAGCAAAGCAAATAACTGCAGGTGTTGGCAAATTGGGTGTAAACAGGGGGGAAAGGGTATTCAACAATTACACAATACTTCCCATGATTCTAACCTGTGCCTGCTGGCTACTCCTTGATGCTACGTCCAACAGTGTGCTATGTCAGATATACGAGTGTCTATGTCAGATATACGAGTACAGTGACTCATAAACCTGGCTCACACATTTAATTGATATTTTCATATGTTGTAAGATGATGAATGGAGAAACGTACAGCACAGGCACACATCTTGGCGCAGGGAGACTTCTCTGATGCGCACATGTACTTTCCCATTTTAATATTTCATATAAAATGTTGTTCAATGCTTAAATGTGGGTCTAACAATCTTCGTTCTCTAGACAGAAAGTAAAGGAAGCCCTTAGAAATACCTCACTTAAAAAAGGTATGTTTAAACCAGTACCACTCTCAACCTTTGACAAGCCTCTCCACTATGTAACTACCACCATAAATACCTTTACATACTCATGAAAGTAAACACACAAGAGAAATCAGTACTACCGGGCAGCGATTCCACTGAACAGCACTGGCTGTTGCGACAACTAGGACATGCTTACAGGAAATGGGTCTTTATTTTGTGAAGAAGGCTCTTCCATTGCATTCCATGAAATTGTGTTTCAACATGCAGGAAACTTCCCATTGACAACAGAGAGAAGATGAGGAAGTAGTGATATACATGTTAATTTCTAGTGGCTGATTTACTTCTTTACATGCAAAATATATTGATTTCCAGGAGAATCTCTCCTAACTGTATCCCAGTTGGCCATTTACATGCTGGCACACATGCCAAAGTCAATGTTATCGCCGAGGAAAACAACACGCTGCCTTTGCCTCTTAAGGACAAAAACACCAGTAAATCCTCTTAAAAACAAAATAACTTGCCTGAAACACCACTATCTGTCACTAGAGATAAATCAGAGGAGACATTTCAGACGACAGCTTAGGCTAATCAATATTAACCATACTAGAAACTCTATCAGCGCAAAACACCAACACTCACCTGGCAGTCAGTCTCCGTTCTAGCAAAGTCAAGTGTACTGAATGCTGTCTCAGGCAGCGTTGGCTGGACTGTGACGCAACCAGCCTTCCTATCCATAGCTCCGGGGCAGGAGAAAAAGTAGAGATAGACTGGAAGGCGGTGTACGAGACCGAAAAAGGAGGAAATGAGGGGAGACCAGGGTACAGCAAATTAGAGCCTCCACTGACTGGCTGATCTGAGTACGAGCTGTTCAACTTTTTGACTTGGGAGTTGATTACGTTATTCGGAAGCCAATTTCTGTAAAAGGGGATGGGGAAAGGATGGAGTGTGTAGATATTAGAAGCAGATGTGAAATATGCCGACACTGGGGGAAAACAGAGCTAAAAATGGCCAGACTGTAATAGTGACTGTTGAGTGAGTGTATGTCCTGATCATGATGAAATAGAGACCACACGAATGAATAACAGAGCGCACAAGAGATGTCATTGTAGAGGGAAACTACATTAACTGATTATGAGACATACACGAACACATACAACTAATTTAGTTAAATGTGTGTTATATTCCTTGTTGATCTGAAAACGTTAACTTTAACACTTTGGCAGACATTTCTATGTAACTCTAAATAAAACCACAAAAGTTATATTTTGAGAAAAGTCATAGATTAAGATGAATTCATTTTGCTACTTGTCAACAAAACAAAAATACATTTGACACAAAATACACAAGATATCTGCTGTACTCACCTACAAAACAAACACCACTTTCCAGGACAGGATGTTTTGATGGGAGTATTGATTAGCAGTTCCAAGGTCTCATGCTTGGGAAGGTACCAGTTAAAATCCCAACACAAACTGAGCTTTCACTACTGCCTCTCACCACAACAAGAAGGTTTACACAGGAGAGTGTGTGAAAGGTTTGTCAAGCTTCCTGACTCACAGATATCATCTCTGGCCGCTCACAGACGTGAAAATGGCGGAGCCGAATCCTGTTCAATGCTGCAATCCACTTGGAACACACAAACAAACCGACAGGGAATCCACCCCTGCTCATCTTCTCAATTACACACGCACATGATCAAACACATCATGTTTGACTCATAAGAAAGCACGTAGAACGTCTTTCTTAGAATTACTAAGTTTTTCCTTTTGTATGTATAATACTGTGGTTTCCCTCTGATGATCATTGTGTAGATCAAAAACAAACATTCAGTGATATATTACATGAGCACTGCAAAATCCTGTTCGTTTAAATACAAATGTGTCCTCCTCATTTTGTTTCCTGTACTTTGACCCTGCCATGACCGAAGGGTTAGGGTGTTTAGCTTGTTTTCCTTCATCATAAATAATAAAGAGCTTTGGAGCAACTTTCTTTAAAAATAAACCTGTCAGGATACAATAGGAGGATACAGGGCAGGAAGAGAAACTAGCCTCCATCAAAGAGTTGAACTCAGCTGTGACACTGCATTTGGATAGGGATTTGCTTAGAAGATGCAGAAGGTCTGAATGCATTTGTGTCCCATGACCACATGGGGCCGCCATCCTATCCTACTGTATGTAGTTTTGATATTAAATGTATCCATTTATGGAAGCAGGGAACCACTATGTATCCTTAAAAATGGGATTCCTTTAGTTCTCCGGTTAGCTGTGTGTAACCAGTGTGCTTATACGTGCAGTTCAAGGTGTCTAAACTTGGACATTTTCATTTTTGGACATTTTGCAAATGGAAGGTTAACATGTGCCATAAGCCACCAATACAGACTACTGCACTGACCACAAACACATACTGTAGCAAAGGCCATAGTCTTTGTTCTTCTGTCACACAGGTTAAGCCATGATTAATCACATTTAAGTCCCTTACAATTACCTAGCTCACAAAAACAATTCAGGCCCCCAAGGCATGAGGCACATGTTGGGAGTGGTCTATGGCCATAAGGAGGAGGTGGGTGGGGGTCATTTAATAACCAGACCCACCCTCACCCATTCCCCATTCAGTTCAAAACAAGGCTTACTAAATTACCCTCAAGAGTAAAAACCATTGTTTTGGGGGTGGGGGGGATTTGACAGATGTGACCTCACCTTGATGCCTGACCTTGACATTAACCCTTAAAATATCTAAAAAACATTTTGTTTAGATTGAGGAGCTTTTGTAAGATGAAATTGCTTGAAAATGCAATCTATAGTGTCTACAAATAATGATCTCAATTTCTAAATGACTCCAGTTTGCCGTTATAGAATTTCTCTGTATCAATATAGAATATAAAAAGTCCTCCATTGCTGCTCTATTGGCACTTACAATGTTTTAACTCTTTGTTTTTGATTTAGCTGTTAGCACACAATTTTGAGGACTGACTAATGTTAAAATTATTTCTTCATCTCTGCCTCATCTACTATACCTAGACAATTACCAACCATGACAAATATGTAACAACCTTCTTGGTCTTCATACAAGTAACGTGCAGTTACAACTGATGCTGCAAGGTTGATAATATTTAGTTTAGTTTTGCTTACAGCATGTCACTGCATGATAAAGAACTCACCATGAATTGAATGATACAGTCAGCACTAATGTAGCTGAGGTGAGGCAAAAGTTCTCTGCCTCCTCGACAAAGCACATGATACAGTAAAGCTGAACACTGAATCCAGGCATGCTATTCTGGTCAAATTTAGCTCACCATTTATTTGTAAACCAAACTTAAATACTGATACCTATATATCTGCAGAAAGCTAATATCGGCAGGTACAGTATTATCGGTCATCTGATATATCGGTTGGGCCTGCATGTCTAAATGCTGACAATTAAACATCATGATTCTACAAAACAGACCCACTATCAATTGACATGGCGATCAGCTTTTTAGACACCATAGGGGATTACGTTTATGAGAAATGATAGAAGTTGCAGTTGAAAATGTCAATCTTTCACCTTTAGTGATGCACAAATTAATTTTTTAACAGTTTAATCAAACTTCTGCACATGGTAAGAGAGTTTGAGGGAATGATAATAGTTCACTCATGCTTTCAGAAGGAAAGGGATGCTAATTTTCTGCCTGCAATGATTTTTGACTATCACTCATCTTCGCAGTCATAATAACAAGTTTTGAATAGGAGATATTTCCGAGCTTATTATCGCCTCTCTAACCCACACAAAAAGCCACCCTTAAACACTTCATTAGGCAGCAGTTGTTTACACTCTCGAAAAACTAAAGCAAACCAACAATTAGTGGGGTTTGCCATGAAGCGGTTCTTCGCATGCGAGGGATTTAGCTTGTATTTTATTCAGCCCATCTCATCACCCTTTCTTCTCTTAAGTCTTTTAACCCATCTATATGGTCGGCCCAACCAAGGCCATTTCCATTGGAGCCTTGTCGGGTACCCTCTTCCTGTTATTCCCCTAGTCTACCGCGATGCCGCTTCCTGCCTGGGATGCTCTTGGGGTTTGGTGATGGCGTCACCAGGACCCCCTTCCCTGCCTTTCTATCGATGGCCACACATCACTCAACATCATCTAACATTGTTATTGTTGGACTGACGTCAGTTGGTTTTTCCAAGATTCATACCTTCATGGGCAGTCATTTCCCTTGTATCTACATTTTAGTTATGTTATGTAAGGAATGTACTGTAGCTATCTGTTTGATGTTTAGTGTGGAACAGCGAGCAAAGTTATTTCTTGTGCTGAAGATAATTCATATTAACGGACCATTTATGTTTGATAGACTACAACAGAACAGAAATGTGTTCAAAACACATTAATAAAATCCTCTTCATTAATAGAATACCACATCTACAGTATATCCGGGCTGTGACACCAAAAATGTATTAATAACTTTATATCACCTCACTACAAAATTATGCACGTGTTTTCTTGGAATAACCAAGTTCCCTTTCAGGTCTAGAGCTTCCCCAAACACTGGAAAAGTACAGTAAGGTGTAAGACAGCTAGTGATTGGTCCACAATCTGATGACTGTAAATCTGTGCATGTGTGAGCACATGTTGAGACTGAGAGCCAGTCGCAGCCTGCTGCAATTAACCAAATACACCAGAACGAATATGTACAAAAACAGAAGCCTTTGGACTCCACAGGTGGGCTAAACATGTTCAGTGACATAATCAAAGAATAAGCCTATAGCATTGTATGTAAACATCTATTTCTGCATGAATTCAATAACAGGATATCCTCACTTGAAGAATACAGGCAGAACAAGCCCAAAAAAAGAGATTTCGGCATTGACGTCAAAGGCTTATTATCAACTGAGGCTGCCAATGAGCAATTTTGTCATATGACTGTATATAAAATACCTTAATTGATAATCATCAAGCCAACATGCACTTAAACTGGCCAAAAATCACATAATCACAAATCCTTCATGCAGCATATTTAGGCTAATTTGGACCTAATCACAACAAGTATAGTTTTGGCTTGGTTTATTTTTATGCGAACATTGGCCTGCTCTGCTCGAAGACAACCAAATCATACTTTGGCAAGAAAACGAGACAGGTAAAAGACAGGATGGGAAAAAAGTTTGGCATCTTACAAGAAGACAGGCAAGCCGAAAAACACAAAACATGTGTTCCAATCTAAAAAAGATGCCAGTCAGTCTTTCATCCAGACCGCATTCTTACTAAAAAAAAAAAAACATTTCAAGATTCAATTTAAATGCATATGATGTGGTGTTGTTCAAAGTGCTGAGGTAGTAGGCTAATGCTCTCACCTATATGAAACAGGGACGTAGGCTTCAATTCGTAACACCATTTCCATTATAGCGACAATGTGTAGAAAAACAGTATGAAATTCCATTATCTTGAAGGTAACTTTTTCCTGAACCTCCCAACATAATTACAGTACAGTACATGACCACCTGTGTGGATTATAATGAATGTGTCAGTCTAAATCCCAGACAACATTACAAAAGGGCTACAGTATATGTCAAACATACATAAACGTCTGTAATGAATAAATGCAAATAGTTGTCGCAATAGTCAAATAGCCCCATTAGAATCCAGAAACACACAAACTAAACTAACTAACTAACTTTCAAGTATAGGCCCATAAATTGTGTGGCATTGCTGGCCGCCATCAAGTCTGTGGCCTTTTAAATAAAAACACAAACCGTGTGTCACTTATTAGTTGCGGACAAAACAGAAGCAAAGATAAAGAAAGGCAATGTTCTTCTTTAGGGACTAACTGAGTATATGCAAGAGAGTACAGGAATATCTCTGAAGCACAAACCTCCATGTTTGTCGACAAGACTTTATAGAATTTATTTTATTCAGGTGACATTTCATCTAAGCCGAAGCTAAGCCAAAAATACTAAAGACCATCTTTAGTGACAAATATAAATAAAGATATTAGGGCAAAGGGAACAAAAACTCTCACAAATGCTTTGTCTAATTTTACGGCTTACATGTGCATCCATAAATTAAAACGTATGGCTTTTGCTAAAAAACGTGTGGCTTTCAACATAACAACACCAGCTTTCACACAAATCTGCTCCTACTCCTCCTGCTACCAATAATCCACTCTTGAAGTGACTCTTCTGTGCTGCTATAAAGAATAATACCTCTAAACATGAGCAAAGCATGACTCATTACATACTGTTTAATAGAAAGTCAATTAGCCCAAATGACATGAAACAACAACTGAGTGGCAGCGAGAGCCCCTGGCCATGTCAGACGATTTCAACCTCTCCTTGCTTCCTTCTTGTCTAACCTCACCTCCACCCCCTCCTACGCCTCCAGCTGTTGAGACAGGGAGTGGCCCGTAGCCAAGGCGACGTGCACACACACACAGATCCCTGTCTGGACCTGTCCCACAAAAAGCCACAGAGATAAGGAGGGAGGGACGACTGAAGCAAAGCAAGGAGGGATGGAAGGGGGGGGGGAGAGAGAGAGAGAGAGAGAGAGAGAGAGAGAGAGAGAGAAAGAGAGAGAGAGAGACTAATTTGCTCTTGAGCAAGCTCAGGCTAGCAGTAAGCCCAAACCAACAACATCTAAAGTGAGACCCACCAACCCACATCTCTCTCAGCTCTGAAGTAGCACTGGATTAAGCCCTATGCACCCCACCTTTTCCTACAGCTACAGTACCTGAAGACCACTCTAAACCCCACTCAAACGCATAAGTCCACAGCAAAGGCTTCAAATACTCACCAAGCAGGTGAGTCAGGTCGCCTGAGCCTCACATCAACCTGTGAATGTTGTGTAATGTGGTGATCACACACCTAAGGTGACATCTGGTGTGACGTACAGTAAATGATAGCGCACTTGTATTGGCGCAATCCTGGAGCTTTCAAGTTGTGACTGGGAGAGAGCGAAAGAGAGAGAGTGAGAGAGAGAGGACTGGCCACTACAAAACAGACCCTGGTCCTAGCCCAAACCTGTGAGTGTAATGTGAGGGGAGGGAGAGCAGCCGAGGTCTTCTCTCTCCCTCGATATATTTCTTTCTGTCTCTCCGTGTTTGTGTCTGCTCTGTGTCTTGTTGCCAAACCATCAGTGCATCAAAGGGACTACACTTAAAATGAAAAATAAAAAACCCTAAGTGAAATATTAAAGTTTAATTTCTTTGTTTTTCAAAGCAAAAATGTCCTTAACGGTACATGGAAGCGCTGTTGTATGTCAAAAGACATATTTATGTTCACATTATATCTGTGCCTCACAACAGTCTTAGCTGCAGGAACAGTTAGTACAAAACCAGGATAAAAGGGAACCGACACCAGGCTTTAGGTCAGGACTGGCGTGACATTGCCCCCTGCTGTTTTAAACCTGTCACAGATCCTACATCTGTGCAGAGGATATAACAAGCTGATGTAATAGGAAAAGAAAATAGAAAATGGCAGGCATTCCGACCATGAAAATACAAGCACCACGGAGCGCTTCCCATTTCTGTGCTTGACGTATCTTACAGTATATCAGCTTGTATCTCTGCTCCTGGCCACACCAAGCCAACACGTATTTTCCTTCTGCTTTCCTCTTACGTAACATCAGGCGTGACCCCGAGCCAGGAGACAGATGGTGCTAGACCCAAAACAACCCCCCCCCCACCCCAAACACACACACACCCAACAGTGCCACAGCAGGCCGCACACAACTCTGTAAATGAACTGCCTCTTTCTTCGCAGTGCAGCTCTGCAAACAAATCCCACAAAACAAGTCGACAATTTCATGTACAGTATGGAGTGTGTGTGGTGGTGGTGGTGGGGGGGGGGGGGGGGGTGGAGAATACAGCTCTCTTCCTATAGAGCCTCAACTCTCATATGAAGACAACTCATAAGCCACCCGTGCTCTCATTATTATTTCAGTGCTTGTGAACTTGAATCCATCCTCACATGCACACCCATGCGCTCATGGACATGCACGCTCTGTTACAGTGTGTGTCCACCTTCAAACTCTTCGATCAGTCGTAAAGTGACACATGATGTTTATGTACAATGTTGCAACAGTCAAATAAATAAACTTCTGTCTACGGTTACTATGGGGACGTCTCATCAACACAGTTCTCAGAGAATATTGTTTTAAAGTGAGATACTGTGTTCCATGGAATACAGTACTGTACAGTACCTGAAGCGGTCGACATGGTAACCAATAACCAACAAAAGTGTGCACTGAATGTTGTTCAATATTGTCTTTTGATTTCTTAACAGCTGAATCATTTTTTTCTAAGCAGTAATTAAGTAATTTCATACGATTAATTTAACCTATACATTTCCCATTGCACCAAATATATAATATACATGCCTATGCTTCTACCTTTCAGACATCTGAAAAGTATGACAAATGACAGTTAAACATTTACATTTACATTTACGGCATTTGGGAGATGCTTTAATCCAAAGCGACTTACATGTAGTACATTCGTCAGTATAACCAGTTAAACCTCGAACCTTTGTATAATGTGCCGACAAGTGCCACTGAGTACATAAACACTTACCCAATGTATACGTATAATTTGCAATTGTAAGATAATCCACTTTTTGTTAAATTCACCAATTATCTCCTCACGTTCTGATAGTTTACCATTCTCTGGAATCTGGTACTTCTACATAGCCCTCGCTCCGTAAATAGGAACTCAAACAAAGTGATAAACACCTCTAACAACAACAATGCCTTAGCCTTTGCAATACATTTCCAATGTGTGGGGCAAAGCTTCTGAGGGTGCACCCTATGGCATTGAAGAGGGAGAGACGTTTTTGTTTCGATTGGAGTTCAAAGTTATCGAGCGTTCTGGAGAATGACAGAGCCTGCCTATAAACCTTAAAGGAGGTTTGACTGACTAACAGCATTCATGCAAATGAGATCAGCAAGACAGGCCTGGCACTGGTTCTGACGTAAAGTGACAACTCGTCCGTGCGCCCGATTAAGATGAGTCATTTTAATTGGCTTTTAATGGATTTCAACTGCGGCAGCAGAGCGAGATTGTCACATCTTAACCCTTCACCCTGCTCGACGTGCACTCAGGTTGTGCTATACATCATGAGAGCACTCACCGCGGAGCTATATTCGCCTGTCAAACAGCGTCACCACTGACCTTTTACCACAGAGACCACAAAGAAAATAATGAACTGTGCTGCAACTCAGAATACTTGACAGAAAGAAGAATAGAAAAAACAGGTAATTAAACCAGCGCTGGCATTTACCACCCAAATGTTTCAAAAATTGCTCTCTCACCTCTTTATTGGCTAAAATGATTCCTTTTGTGGCAGAATTTCCTTCTGGACGAGTTTGGCATGACAGAGATTTGTCAGAGAAAAGTTATGTGGCCACAAGCTACTTTATATTCTCTTATAAGTATTTTTGATTTGGGGGGCGGGACGGGGGTGTCTTTAAAATATAAGCATGTTCCCACAAGGACTAGTGTGGCCTGTCTCACACCGGTGCTGTTCCATTCCAACAGGCGCCATGCTCAAGGGAGACAGCAAACAACTAAATGTTCAATGAAACTGTGAAATATAAAAAAGAAAATCATGTTTTATTACCTATAGGTGCTTGCACACACAACACAACACACACACACACACATCTCCCCCTCTACAGCACTCCTGGGAGTTGTAAGTCATTGCAGATGATATCACTGGCTCCTCTGCCTGCTGCATGCACTCAACTATAATCTCTATAACATCTATTTTTAATGTTTTCGATTTGAACCCTATGCATAGACCATATGCGTATAGAATTCTCCATTGATATTATTATCAAGAGTAGTTCCAGTCAATTATGTCAAGTCTGTGGGGATTTATAATAATCCTT
>JAODUG010019207.1:0-18028 GCA_027564795.1 Aphredoderus sayanus
CATCTTAAACTGCCATTGGCTGGTTAAATCATAACACAACCAATGTCATTCCCCTGGCCTTGTTTGAGCAGTCAGGTGAGAATGATGAGATGGCCTGCTTTTGTGTGATCCCCACAAAGAGATCACTGACTTTCACAAGTGTGTGTGTGTGTGTGTGTGTGTGTGTGTGTGTGTGTGTGTGTGTGTCCATCCATGCTGTGACAAACTGATAGACACCACAGCTGGAATTTCTCACTTGAACAACAACCTATACATGCAGGCTGGTTCTCTGCCTTTTGTGAATTAGCTTTAAACAGGAATAGTTGGAAGAGTGTGTATGCTGCATTCTCTGGGGTTGTGAAATACAAACACACAGTCACCCACACAGTAACATCTCAATGGCCTACATCTTTAAAGTGGTCTCTCTCATGCCCTTCCTCCCAGTGTAACAGAGAGCCAGAAGCCCATGGGCTGTCACACTGTATTGCTTTCACTGACATATAATAACAAAATGAGGCCAGTTTTGGCATCCATCTTACCAGGCAGTCAGACTGTCTCCCTATTGGTCATGGGGGGTTACTTTTATACCATTACCAGGTATAGTAAGCAATTCTAATATAAATCACTTCTTTTTCTCTCTCTCTCAAATTCACCAAATATCTCCTCTTCGCTAGTTTAATAGTCTCTTTGCATGCTGATAAAATGTATCTGATACTTCTACACAGCCCTGGCCCTGTAAATAGGAACACAAAGTTGTGCAGACCGCACACAATAACAATATTCTAGCCTTTGCAAAGGGTTTACAATGTGTGGGGCGGAGCTTCTGAGGGAGCAGCCAATGTCATTAAAGGGAACTGTGTATTTGTTATGATTTGAGTTTGAATTTAGCAAGCGTACTGGAGAATTAACTATGCTATACTTTGATGCTTCTTTATCCCATATGTGTCCACATGATACACAAAGTACAGCATGTACCCATGTGTATATAATGTAGCTATTGCTATGAGTAGCCTCAATGTCTAACAACCCCATCGCCTCAAGATACACTGTATGTAGGCCCAAATGTAGGTCACTCCATCCATGTGTTACGTGGCCCCTCGATAAGAGGATTACAACTGCTACCAAGTTGGTCGTTTTAGCATGTTAATATCAGCGCAATAACATTTGACTGTTGGGATTTGTATTAGTCATCACTCTGGGTTATTGCAGTTGATGTGGTTCAGAGGTCATCTAAAGATTATAACTACACCTCCTTAGCAAACTGAAACGATATGATTGTAAGAATGCATTCATAGATGGAAATAGGTCTTTATCTCTGCACTTGAACTAGACTAATTCAAAATCAGTGATCAACTTGGGAACTCCAAAAAGGTTAGTATGGTATAAGAACCATTTCTTCTTGCTGTGGAAATGAACACTGGCCAATACCACTATCACTACCTGTCACCTGATTCTTGGCCATGTATGGCATCCAGCAGTCTGTGGTTTGCCATGCCACATGGGAAGACATAGCCTAATTACACACCGGAACAGATCCTCAGTAGCCAAAACACAATGAGAGTATTAACAAAGTGAGTATAGGACAGTATAGAACAGTTGAGAGAGGCAGACAAAGAAAGTCATTTGATGAATTATAGTATGCTATTGAATAATAAATAGTAATATTTAGTAGTAATTATGGAGTAAGTGGGAATAGCTGGGCAGGTGACTTTGGCTGTTGTCATTATGCTTGTGCCCCTGAGATGCTATTATGCAAGTCTTCCTGTCCATCAGGTCTGACTAAGAATGTACACTTCCTTGCCCCAGCACAAGGCAGTTTATTCAGTTCTCAAGCTCTCTCTGCCATCCTCCAAAGACCCCGGAATCACACATAGACTGCAGGCTCTACATCCTCTATCCCCTGGTCTGGCCTCGCAGTTCATCACCAGTGAATGGGCTCCTGCTCTGCCTGCAAGTGCATTTCAGACGGTCTCTTTAATCAGCTCACTCACAGACAACTGCATCACTACAACACTGATTCAGCTCTTTCTTGTTTGAGACACTGGGACAGAAGCAGGGGTGTTTTAATGAGCACTATGTGAAAGAGTGTTGGCATAAGGTTTTAATTATCTGCGGCAAGGCCACACTCATAGATTACATCCGATGAATCAGCGCTGCGCACGACTCCCAACCTGCCTCATATTCCTTTGCGTTCTACGCTGGCTAACAGTGGAACTCACACAAGTTCCACCTTCATTTCTTTGCAACTTGGATACATAATACATTTCTGTAGTGCTGACGCATTTATTTCACAACTGGCTTAGTGCCTGACGCATAGGGTGTTAGTGTAGAAGGTGTGTTTGACCTGTGACACATGCAAGCTTTGGGTGTGCTGTGGGTGTAGATGATGTCTTCTATGACTGAAGAATGAAGAGTCGAGACGCATTTCACATTAGGCTTGCATGATCAAGTGCACTTGACATGAAGATAAACGACGGCAAAGTCTCATGTTACAATACTCTGCGCAAAACAGGCAAGAACTAAACTGGCAATTCATGCCTGCCTTGCAGCCAGGCCCCTATATTACCGTAAGACAACTCTCACACCTGCGCCAGCGGTGCAAATCATAACTTAACTCTACTGAACACATTAGCAATTACCGATTTCCTCCAGCTTAATGGTCTGTGGCTGCTTCCCTTCCTCCTGTGGTTATAATTAGCTCTTTCAAATTTAATTGTGTCCTATTATCCTTCGGGTATGAAGAAAGAAAGGCCCATAAAGTGCAGTTAAACTGTAATAGGATATAAGGGCAACCTTCTCAGATGGCATGTCAGTGGACCCGACTACCAATCAAAGCTCCTCCCCCGAAGGATACCCGAGGATGTTGCGTACAGTATGGGCTTCCCCCATCGCGAGCCAGGCTAAACAGAGGCAGGCAGGCCTTGCCAAACAACCTCGGTGTTCGAGTCTATTAAAATTCATTGAAAGCTACATGTCCATTTTGATGCGGTCCCATGCTTCGATTAAGTGCGCGCACAAATGGTTTCTGACGTTGGTTAAGTGCATTATTATTCGATGCTGCACTCATATAACAGTAGGCTACATCTCGGTGGAGGGGAAATCAATACCGATGTCCGCCTGTGACTCCGGTCAAGGCGGGCTATGCCAAGCCACTGGTTGCCCTGCTCCTTCTCATTCAACATTACCTAAACGCAAATGAGGTGTTTGTTCGGGAACATAGAAGAAAACAGTAAGTGTATTGACCCGGAGAGCAGTGCCGCGCCGGAGTAGCAGAGCTCCCCATGTGTCCCGCTGCTGGCATGCTATTCGATCGTTTTAGAAAGGCATTGCATTTACCCGTATAACCACATTTGTAAATTTATCGCTATCTCGCTACACGTGCGGCCATTTTTGTTATCCAGCCTGGCTGGCCATTGTTATGGTGTGCACTTTTCCTGCACGTCCTGGAGCTGGATCTGTGTGGCTTACCACGGCGAAGCCATGCAGGAAAGGGAAGGGAGGCATCCGATGCCAGAACAGGCACTCACACACAGCGTATCCCAACGGAGTTGCACTAAGCCTTTCCTAATAAAGGCTCTAGGCTACCCGGCGGGCGGATTGCAAGAACCCTCTCACTGTCTTACATGAGAAAGTCTTCTAACACACACACACACACACACACACACACACGCACACACCCACACACACACACACACACACACACACACAGAGCGAGAGAATCATACAACGCGGCAACGTGTGTAGGCTTTTTTTCTCTCATTTGAGTCAAGTGGGAACGTGTTGTTATCTATAGTTAAGTGTTAAATATGTCCACTGTGTTGTGACTTACCTATTTTCGCTGGTCTGAGTCCGCGGTTGTCCACTGACTGTCCCGGTTGGATATTCAAAACCCCCTCAGCTGTCTGCCGTGGTCCCGCAGCTAACTCCTAGGGAATACGGTGCCAATCATACGCACACGCCCCGCCTCCTCTGCTGTCGACGTTTGATTTAGACCAATGGCTGTCAAGGTCTAACCCCTTACATTTCTAAATACAGAATAATGTAGCTTTTATTGATTATTAATAACAGAAGAGTGTTGTGTTAACTAGTTTTTACAATAACATATGCCCACCTTTTTATATTATTACAATTAAAGAACACAAATAATTGGTATACATTGAAAGGGGATTCAACCACAAAATGGTTGAATTCAATTTGGAAGGATATAGCCTCTTTAGAGGTTAACTTCGAATAATTTAAACTATTTAGCAGCTACACGGTAAGTACCAAATTCAGCCAGGCGCTGTTTTAAATTTTTGTCACTTTCATTGATGGGCTAGACATTATTGTTGACTTTTAGTTAAACTCACGTAGCCTACAGTCAATGGATGGTAAACATTATAAAATGAATAGTTAAGTTTACGTTTTAAAACATATAGACGTTTCTCATGGATCCTCATGTGGTTAGGCTATAGTGTTTCTCGCTGTAGGTATTTACATTTTTTATTATTATTATATTTCTGCTATTATACCACATTCTTTTGTAGGCTTCATAACCTTGTTTAGCGCTGTATTACGGCTTCATTGGTGACTGAGCGTATAGGTCTATATGAGCCTAATTTTATTCTCCTGTTCATGCTCAGTCTTTCTATTTAACGCCAAAAGAGGGCGCTATTGTATATCAATTCTGCGGCTGTTGTTTGATTTGGGAATTATCTTTCCTTTATTTTCAGTGTAGCCTAAATATTCACGTTTACACGTGAATACCCTCACTGTTCAAAAATGCACTGACTCTGTCCAGAGAAAGCAAACATACAGTAGACCTATTTCAAACAGTGAGTCTTTATTTGCAGTTATATCATACCAATCAACATGCTTCTCCAACTCCTAGCATAACAATTTACATATGTTGACTCTGATTAAATTATGTACATAGGTTATGGCACGGTCCATGGCGGTGGAGAGTTACTCAGAAGCTCATAGAGGTTGTAGAAGATGGGGTGGGGGCATTTATTGTAGAATGATCACAGTTGTGTTGTTAGACATTCGTCAGATGTTTTTGAATGTGTGTGTGTGTGTGTGTGTGTGTGTGTGTGTGTGTGTGTGGTGATGATATGACTTGGCCTGACAGGGTAAAGAGGGCGTCTTCACCACATCGATGGATCAGATCTATGGAAGATAAGGTCAGTGTGTTTTTGCACAGACACACACACGCACACACGCACACACACACACACACACACACACACTGATTAATTAATAAAAAAGACTACATTTGCAAGCCATCTCACACAAACACACGCACACACACATACACTTACATCACACACACACACACACACACACGCATGCATGCATGCACATGCACATGCAACGTTCACACACGCACCTTGACTGTGGAAGGTTGTCTGCAGTCTCCTTCAAAAGCAGCTGTGAGACCAGTGTGTCCAGTATCTCAGGACCTGATCTCTTTCCATACCTGGAACAGAGAGAGCGAGAGGGAGAGAATAAAAAGGAAGGGGTAAATGGTATAAAGGTAAACGTATAACTATAGTAATTTGTGCAATACATTTCTATCATACAAACCTTGGTTTAGTTGTCAAGACAGAAAGTGACAACAACAAAAAACCCAATGCCAAATCCATAAAACGCAATTAAAACATTTAAACAACATATGCCACATATTCCTTGGCATTTGTATTCGTACAATGACGCTGAAAAATATGAACACAAAGACTTTACCGAAATGAAAGTTAAATTAATTTGATGGAATCCCGTGTTCTATCATGTATCATGTATAGGTTACAACTTGTTATAATACCTAACACTGCATGTGAACCTGTTGGCATTCAAAATGTTTAAACATTTATCTGTAAACGCATGTTCTATGAATAATAGTGACATACGGTGTGAGTTTAGTTTTTGTGTGTGTGTAAAGAATCTAGTCTCAAAAACGAAACTCCGGCACTGACTGCAGCTTATTTTTTATCCCATCCACTGTTCTCCATGGTTGAGACAGATATTACTCAACTGAAATGTACCGAACTCCTTTACTGTTCTGGTCAAATATAGTATTTTACCAGCTAAGCAATACAGTATGTTTACAGTATATTTCATCACCTAACCCACTAGGTCATACAGTTATTTTCCACTAATAATCCTTATAATAATTCACACAAACTCGAATGCCTTGTGTTCTTTGTATAGATCAAGTCATTCACAAATATTTAACAATCCTTTAGACCTAAAAAATATAACATAATAAAATATAATACAAAATAATATACACTTTTTGCTAAATTGAAAGACTTCTAGGGATCAATTCATAATTTTAGGTCTAGATGCTATTTATTTAGACACAATTGCACAGTTAACCCACCTCTGTCGTGTGATGAGATTAATATAATGTCTCAGGGCAGAGTAATATTTGGCGATTTCTTCGGGTGGGGCGTCATCGCCCGGGTTCTCCGGTATGACTGGGTATCCTTCCGTCAAGGTCCCTAGGCAGATCAGTGCCCACAGCAGGAACCCCAGGGTTCCGAGCCAGGTGGCCACGTTAGGATGCATCTGATGACGTAAAGTGTGTGGGGTTTGTTAATTGGGGGTGCAGCCACTTTTGATTAACTTAACACAAATAAACGTTACTTTTAATTTAATATTGTGCTGAATGCGCCCTGCTCTGTTAAAAACCGATCAATAGTCAATATGACAGATGTTTACTTAAATGCAAAACGTCACATCGTGAGAACGTCATATAAAGCAAAGTAACTTTTCAGTTAGGCCTATCTTAAATTGTAATTTGATCACTTGATCATTTGATAATTCTATGCACGCATATATTGTCTGAATGTTAGTTTCAAAATATTGAATCTCGTTATGGAGTGAATAGAAGCTGCAGGCTACTTACAATAGAAGGGTCGAGGTGTATTTCCACTTTGTCCTCGGGCGTCTCTGCTGCTCCTGCGCGTTTCAGAGGCTCCAGGATGCGCGCCGTTATTTTTATATTGGTGCGCGCGCCACGACGCGTCACCGGTGTGCTATCATTAGCGCAACTCCACAAACCGCTAGGTGTGCGTCATCACACTTTATTCGGCATCTGTTTTCATTACTGTTGAAGGCGTAAAAAATATGCTTGTTGGAGTGGCGCCAAGTGTGATTGGGATATAATTATTTTTATTAACGTTATTCGTTTCAGTGATCTCATATGGGAATCAAGTCATTAACTTGTTTAATTTGAAACCCCTTAATTGGCTGGAACAGGTGTGTTGTAGACCTATGCGGTGATGTAATTCACATGCTGTCTTGTCGATATATTTTCCAAGGAAGTTGAAAGTTAGAAACTTCCATCAATCTCCTTACTTTCAACACCGTGACATGTTCTCTTCTCCTCATTTTCCACATGGGCTCGCATATACTATGCTTATACACTATTCTGTTCAGTGCGTAGCCTATATGATACTGCACATACGAACTGAACAGCCTACATTTGCCGTCATACACTTACTTTTGCGAATCTATAGCAATGACACACTACTACTACCCATCACGCTCACTTGTTTGGGTGTTTGAGAGATTTTTGTGTTTCTATAAAGTCTGCATAGAAAAAAACGGGAAAGAAAGTGCTTCAATTAATTACAGATTCTTTTGCGTGCACGCGCGCGCGCTCATAAGATTAATAACCACATCTACAGCCATAAAAGAATAACCTGCAGCGAGAGACGGAAATTCAAAGCCGTTAGACATCTTGAAACGAGCCTCCTGTGAAGATTGCAGCGTTATGACGTCGTCTTGTGCGCATCGAAATTAAAAGCAGATTTGTGCTTTTTTTATGAATCAGTCCACTAATTATGTTTCACAATTGACTCCATCAGATGGAGAGGCAAACTTTCAATACACGAAATGAACAAAATACCAAAATTCGATGACACGCCAGGCAAACATAGGACCAGAAGGGCCCCATCTCCAATAATAATCACACCTCTAACTGCACTCCAATATATGTTGATCTCTATCACCCAGTGCTTCATTTAACCTCCATTCATAATCCTTTTGTGCATCTACCTCCTCTTTTGATGGGGTATAATCTATCAAAATCAGGATTCCTCGTTCTGCAGGTTGTAATGCGACATGAAGGATGTGTTTCAGATGCAAAGGAGACAGGAAACGGCAGAGAAAATGAGCAATGGTATGCTTGCTTTCAAGTGTTGTGTTATTCAATCAATCAATCAATCAATCAATCTATCTATCTAGTACTATATCTGTACGTACTGTTTAGCTGTCTATCAATCCATTGAATATACCATGTTCAGATTGAAACATGCATGACGATGTATATTCCTTTACATTTAATATAATTTATGAAGGGATTGTAGTAAACTGGTAGGTAATGGTGTATTATAAGTGACTATATAAGCTTGTGATGTGATTACAAGCCCATGGGAGAAATTGTGATTTCATCATCGGGTCAAAAGATAGGGCCCACCCTGAACTTCCACACACACACAAACATGTCCATGCCTTTCAGTCTTCAACTTCATGAACGTAATCTTTATAAAATCGTTTAAACATGTTTGACCTTGTTGGACTTCAAGAGAGACGGTATGGTGAGACATAGATAGCTTCACGTCCATTACATCTCTCTGCTGTAGCAGGTGTTATACAAGCAGCCTGGAAAGACATACAGGTAGTCAGAACACAAGAAGACAGACAGTTAAATCTTTCGACAACCTGATCATCATCACATTTTGTTTGCTGTCTTTGTCTCAATATACAGTATGGCCTAAACAATATTACTCCAAATATACAGTAAGTGTTCAATAGCTATCATTACATCATTACAATAATTCATTCTACACACCTTTCTTAAATATTGTGCATAGCTTCCTTTGCTAGGAGCTCAGTTCTTATATTAATTCCTTTAGAAAGTGATGTTTTCAATATCAGACGGTCACAGAAAAAGCTATCCTTCTCCTCAATGGGATTGAGAAACTTGTCATGTTTGCTTTGATGTGCTAGATGAAGCAGACATCTTACAACTACAGTATCACAACTATGGAATTATTATAATACCACATAAATACTGTTTATGTAAATGTTTGGTTGGTTGATCTATTTAGCATGTACAGACTTACATGTGTGGATCCTGTGGTTTTCTGATTCTAGTGAATCACATTGCAGATTTGCTGTAGGCTACCGGCTTTGTTATGTTCACTTGACATTTACACAGACTAGGGAAGATATTACTTCTACTTTGATTTAGTTTTACACAATATGCTGGAACACTATGGAAGTTTTACACTATTACTCTTTGACTATTTTTACTATTTGGTGTTTACTATTTGGTGTGCAACACCTGAAGATGGTGGTGGTGAGTTATTTCTTGATATGGCTCCTGTTCTAAACATAGCTTCAATATTTGAATATCCAAAAAGCCAGGTGATAATTTGGTCTGTATGGTAAGAGAGTATGATGACTTTTGATTGATGCCATGAATGTCACTGGGATGGATCTTACTGTAATATAGAAAGTGTGGTTCTTAAAAATGTGTCCCTTTATGGTTGATTAAACCAACAGATTATCAAATGATTCTGTACTCTGAAGCTGTGATCATTGCCCACTATAAATTACCATATACTATAAATACCAATTGACCATTAAACTACAACTGATATTAAAGTAAGCTACTGTACTGATAACCTCACAACCAGTATATAGGCAGAATCTCCATTGTAAAATGCTGCTGCAACAAACAATTCCCTTATTGTACAATGTGCAATGAAAACTTACACTATCTGAAACTATTACATCAGTTGACAAATTATTCTTTACCAAGCCCCTGGATTTTGGCTAGATCTTGTCTGTTTCAGCACTTAAAATAATGTTATGAGTAAAGTAATGCAATCAGTGGGACTGATATATAAATATCTTTACTGCAGAAAGATGCTTCTTACTGTAATAAAAGTTTCATAACAAAATATATACATTAACAACACATTAGTGTAGTCTATGGCTTGTATAAAATATCTATTGTTAACAGGCAGTATCACAATGTGTCTGTCTTAACGTCAGAGGGTGTCAGACACATGTGCTCTTGGTGTCATTTCGCACGTCACAGCCCCATCAATGTTGATCGCAGGCGGCTTGAGTTTGATAGTGGAGTTCAGCTCAGATGTGACCTTAAGGTCAGGGTTCCAAGCCTCGGTGGATTTTTGATTTAGGCAACAAAATGAAAGTTGTCATTGCATCAAACTTCCTCAAAACAATATTACCAGAGCATGTCTCTCACATAGACACACACTCATATGTAGGACACATATTGGCCACTGGAATGGTCACATTGCTATTGACGAAATCAATTCATACGTGTGTGTGTTCGTGTGTGTTTTAGTTAGTGTTTATTAGACATACAATACAATGACTCAATGCATAGCTCAAAAACAATGAATCCCCCCCATTCATTTGTTTAGATTTAATGTAGTAATGTATTAGGTCTCCATACATCTATAACAAGCCCAAACATTAGACTGGATTCAAATTTTGAAGACCGTCATCCATGATGTAAAACTAGCATTTAGCAGAGGACTCACAATGTCCATCGAGTGCATTAACAAACATTTAACATTTGAAGAGTGCCAGCTGATTATACAGAGGCCATTTTCCACGTTTGTCTGGCAGCAATAAATTGCCTGAGTCCAAACACTTATACTGCAAATTAAAAACGTTTTAGAGGTCTTATGTTAATACTCAGGGAGTAACTGTGGCACATGGCCACTCACCACACACATTAAAGGGACACTGAAAAACATACATCCTTGAATACCACAAAACCAACTAAACTTAACTCCAAAGTTAGACATTACGCTGCTTTGTTTCTCAGTCATTTCAGTACATTTCTCAGATCAGAATTTAATTTCTCAAAACTACTTCTACATTATCTAGCCACTTGTGCACACATTGAAACAATGTCTCACTCTTTTGAATACATTGCAACTGCTTTGGCACATTCATACAAAAAATGATGTACAATTATCTGCTGGTCTCTACACTTTCAATGTTGTATATGATCAAAAATGTACCACACTGGTTCTCTGTAGAATTGTCATACCCAACAAAACATCTAGGCATTACTGTAGTAGTTCATATATTGTAACTCATTACATGCAAAATGGAGGAACCAATTGTCATAATATGTCAAGTCACTGCCAAGTCACTGTAAAAATATTTTCTAGTTCTTCCTAAATTGTGTTTCCTAACATTTGTTAATCCTCCCGTTGTCCTTGGGTCAAAATGGTTAGGTGAAAATTAGGCTAATAATTAATCATTATTTTATTTTTATTAATATTAACCCTCCTGTTTTCATAGGGTTGAACCACGAGGCTGCCTTTTGCCGATCATTTTGACCCCAGCGTGACAGGAGAGTTAAGGCTACATCAGAAAATACTCATAAGAGTACAGTACACTGTTATAGTAACATGGCTAAGCATGACTATCTTGTTTGTATACAGACAAAAGGACTTGTCATTCAGATGACAGTGACATGTCCGTTGACATCATTTGCTTTTGAGATATGGATTTATTTGAACAAGTTCTATTGCAGGTACCGGTAAGCCATTGTGTGATGCTGTTTCTACGCATTGTTTGAAAAAATGTTATTAACTGTTTTGCAAATGTTAAGGATGATTTGAGAAAGGTACCAAAGTGAAAAACTAACTTGTAGGTGTCCTTCCCTGCCTGGGATGACATTCCCTGTCTACATCTCTTTGCTTCATTGGGTGATCCTCTGTTGTGATTTTCCCAAGCCAGTCCTGCAGTGTCTCAGAAAGATAAGGTGACCTGCTGGTTGAAGACAGTGAGGAAAGATAAAGACATAGTCTGATCAACAGGCTACACCGATCACCAACCCCGACACTGCCATCACCACAGGGTTTGCTGACATGCTTATCTTTTCCTTTGGGCACAACATGGGTTTCCGGGTGGTGCTATGATTGACACATAATATTTTAACCTGTTTGATCAGGCTTATGAGATTGCGCATGTATGCTCATGGATATGAATGTAGCAAAGACATCATCACATTCTCATTGAAAATGTTGAGGTGCCCCATGCAATATGCACATTCCATTTTGTGAGGTACAAAGAGACAACATCTCATGAAGATGCAGTGTGTTTTATATGACTGCCAATATGAAAGTGGAATTAAACTTATTTTGAGAATTTAAACATACCTTTGTGACACTATTTATTTTCTAATGTCCTTATGGAACAATAAAATACAGTCCCAACCTCCTCAATCCTCACTCTATGAGCACTTTCTGGTCATGTGTGACATCAATCAAATCATGATGTCGTTTCCTATTGTTTCATTCAAAAAGGAAAGACAAAACCCAATACATTCAAAACACTACATCCAGTTACAGGACTCCATTTATTTTGAAGCATTTCAGATGACATTCTGCTATTTGTAATAAAAAAAAACATGTTGTTTGAAACATACTGTCTGATTGAAAATGGGCCGTTGTCTCTATTTGAGGAAGAGGAAGATGTATATAAGAAAAGGCTAGACAGACACACTAAGGAGTCACTAAGAAAGTGACGCACTCTACAAATGGATTAATGGTCCATTTCTAAATGTACAAAAAAACCTGACTTTACAGGGGAAGGCAAAATGTATTGTGAATATACAATGTTATGTATTAGTTTATTTGTAATTTGATCTTTTTTTCATTTATAGTTATATTTATAGTACATTAACTGACAATGGGCATATTCAGAAATAAACCAAATACAATTAAGCACATACACACTTTTTAACAAAGCCTTGACATGGTGTCTAAATATATGTCTAATATTGCGTCTAATATTTGAACAATTATTTAATTATTCATCTTCAACCCAAATGTGCTTTACTTTGATGCTAAGGGATATGAATAATACAATATTCCAATATCCCCAGAATCCAGTAGTCTGGCGGTCGATTTTGTCTGGTTATTTATAAATCTAAATCTTGTCGTTTTACCAGTTTCCCCCTCAAAGAATGCCAGTATCTGTTTAGCTTAACTGTACCAATGTCATTAAGTGTTATCCAGCATATTAATTAACAATTACAGTAAATATTCACTGTTTACCTGCCACTTTGTCATCAAGGATCTGTCAGTCAAGTTGGGTGGCAAAAACAGCAGTGAAGAAGTAGTTGACCCTTCAGCCAAAATCAATTACCTGTCCCTCATGAAAACAGTTGCTATGGTGATGCGGATGGCTACTCTAGACGTGTGACAGGCCATGTAACTTCCTGATATCTGGGTTTCTTCTCAAGCTCAAATGGGAGAAGAAACTCTCGGAAAATGTGAATTGAGGTCAAGTGATGTCAACAACCTATGCCCTCATAAATTCATACTGTGTTCATATATGCATTTATGGGGGGCAGAAAATACTATACCAAAAAATACCTACACCAAAATGTGTGCTTATATACATGTTGAAAACTCATGTCACAGTCATCAGAAATACATAAATCAGTAGTGTCAGCCATCAAATAGGATCTCTTCCACTAGTTTACCCTCTAACACTCTGAGGCAGAGACCCAGGTGCCTCAATGTTAGGCCTCAGGCCAATCCCTTACTTCCCCCATAACACCTGTTCTCTCTCTCCCTCCCTCTCTCTCTCTCTCTCTCTCTCTCTCTCTCTCTCTCTCTCTCTCTCTCTCGCTCTCTCTCACACACACACTCACACACACTCTATCTCTCATACACACACACACAGTTCTGTTGGTTGACCATGGTATGACAACAAAGGTGACATTTTACTGGCCACAGCCAAACCAACCTGAATGCTGCATTGGGAACATTTTAGTGGGAGTTTTTCATTTGTGGTAATTTAATTTCTTAGTTAAAGCCTGTTTGGGCCGCCTGTAGAGAAAACATGTCCTGTTTCACTCGCAAATTGTGTGGATTAAATGAGCTCTCATCAATGCTGATCCGCCATGAGGAATGGGATTAATCAATCGAAACAGTACATCTATCTGCAAATTAAAACCTGCTCTCATCACTGAACAGCACAGCGTCCCGATTCCGGGCTTATTTTGGTAACATGTTGAGTGGGTGGCATGCTCTCAAAAACAGGTACTGTATAGAGGGCCAGTCAAACAAACCTCATCAACAAACTGGATTGACCAGTTTACCAAGAAAATGTCATTAAAATTATTTGACACAGATGGTGGAAGCTACTCAATGATGAGCAGCATGTGTTCAATAAAGTTTTTCGCTAAATCCTGGTGTTGTTCCAGGATATCACTCCACATATGCACATTTCACATTTTCCCATGAAACACTAAACTATTACTTTACTTCTGTATATATGTTTTTTCTTTTATCTTTCTTTCTTTAACCTTTATTTTACCAGGTAAGGTCGCTTTGAAGTTTAAAATCTTTTTTGCAAGAGTGACCTGCAAATGTATATGTTTGAGATGCATAAGTGGATCCTTGCGGTTTACGACTGATTGGATAATTATATTGCCTTGAATTTGTGTCAAACGTTTAATCAAAATTGTATTATTTAACTGTTCAACTGAAGTACAATTGGTATTAAATATGTTGTTGTTTAGTGACCACTGGTGATTGGAGGGTACCGTTGCTCAACTTCAGGTTAATTTGATTACAGCACAAGACCGCTTCAGGTGAACAGTTATGCTGAGTACAAATAAATGTACCTTACTGCAGCTATACTGTATCATGTCTGCTTCAATTCAGCCATGACAATTTATCAAACCTTTACTGATTGTTAATTGCAAAACAACTAAACACAAATACAGTAAACATATATCTAAAATATATTTGCCTAATAATAAATGCATAAATTGCAATTTATTGTGAACTTTGATATAGGTCTAAACTACCTCAAACATTTTGACTTTGGATGGACAGTCAGTCGTACAGAGGATGTGAAAAGCTGAGCTGTCACTGTTTGCTTTATGTTTTTCTTGGAAGAGTGCTGGGTTTTTGTTTAGTCCTTTGTGCTGAGACCCGTTGCCTGGCAGTCATCTTTTCTGCCTTGAGCTGAACATACAGAGTGGAATGGAAACAAGTAGTCTTTTTTTAAATGACTCATAAACAAGAATATGTCAAGAAAAACTTTAGGTTAAAAAAAGAGCTCATACAAACTAAATATATATTCCTGAATGAACATTATAAATCTGATGCCCAGCTCAATTTCTGCCCAATGTTCCCCCTTGTGGTTAAAATGGGCATTACAAAAACAAAGTATTAATAGAAACTCAACAGTATATGCCTCCAACACATAAGAGGCAAGTGGTTGGCACTCTTCTATCACCTGACAGTCAGATGGTTTTCACACTGAACCATTTGGGAAGTTATCCTTGGAAACTGTATGGAAATGGTAAGGCACTTTCAAAAAATATAAAATGGTTTAAAGAACCATGTGTCACCGTCTATCATGGGCTAACGTCAATCAATCAAAAAGTAGTTCCTCATAGGACAAAGATTGGCCCGAACCACTGTTGGTTCAATCACAAGTGCATAACTTCGTGATTGTGATCTCATGAATCCATCTACTTTCAAAACATAGCTCCTAGCAATGCACCCTTCTCACCCACCATTTTTCACTTCATTTTAAACATAAAAAATGCACTGTTTGGCCTGAACACAGTTTTTGCTGTTGAAGCTCCCTTGCTCTGTGCTGCCCTCAAGTGGCAATTTTAGTATTCTCACCCGTTCCTGGTAGCGCCTCTCAAAGTATTCCATATCCTCCTCCTCTGTCCTCCTCCGTTCTGGTGAAGGTTGCACAAAGAAAATGAGAAGAACAGGATATATATACACAGTATATATACCACACGGTTTGTTTTTCCTATTATTTATAACAATTAGCCTGATCTTTGCTGCGGTGAAAACCTGTTTGGCCTGGAGTTGACACCGTGTCAAATGGTCTCTCAAAGGTATGAGGTTGGAATGACCCAGATTGTTCAGGAAAACGTACAGACAGTGGGGAAGTGCCTATAACACACACACACACACACACACACACACACACGCACACACACACACACACACACACACACACACACACACACACACATTTGCATGCATTAAGGAACAGGTGGGGGTTAGACATCTTGCTGATACAGGTGGGCTGGCCATCTTGGGAAGTGAACCCAGGACTTTTTGTCTGGGAGTCGACCACCCCAAACAACTAATGTAAACTATCCCGCCCACTGAAGTTTCCCTACCTTGACCACTGTTGTCCATTCTGAGATAGCCATCTGCCAGAGAGCTGAACCCAGTCAGCCCACCCATGGCAACATAAGGAACATCCTTGCCCACCGGCCGACCCCGCACCTCTCGCTGACTTTTGGTCTCAACCTGCAAGTGATGACAACATGTATTTATGTGAGTTTTAATAGGTATTCTTTGCCCCTTTCCATATTCCACTTACCATGAATAATACTTACCAGTGTTTGGTGGGCGGAGCATGGCTGGCCACACCCACAGGTATAAGGACTCTGGAACCCAGAGCAGGTGGAACCTAAAACCAGAGGGATGAGGGAACAAACACCCCTGCAACACCATTTCAATTTAACAGACACGCACACTCGTTATTGTGCCCCAAGAACCAAAACCTTCACTTCAAACCAATACAACAATGATTTTGTAACGCTGGTTTTAACCACACTATGATGTTTACATTTAACTATAATTCTTATGTACAGCGGTTTAGATTCAATGCTTTGGTTCTCCCCAATGCAGCTGTACTAGTAAACACAATAGGCTTTCACCCAGGCATGTCATACTTACACTTCATGCACAGGTGGCCGGTTGCCTCGCTGTGATCTTGAGCTGAGTGTTTACACCTGCAGCGGACAGGCTGAGACCCATTTGAGGGGATGTAATGGTAGGCTGGGCAGCAACAGCCTCTGACCAGACATGGCAGAGCCAGGTTACCATCACTGGGCAGAACATCAAGGTCTGTTCTGTGTTGTTTGTACCTAGCAGAGAGGTGTTTGAAATAATGCCGTTTTGCAGGGAATAATATTAATCTGCTGCTTTTACTAATAACATCACTAATATAAGCAGGGACCAGAGGGTCTGACACAGTGTCTATGGGATGTCATACAGATCTCATATGTAGGCCTATAGTACCGGTGTGTGCAGAAGCATGGTGTCTCTGGCCCGACAAGCTTGCAGTCCATGCCTCCTGGCACCCCAAAACTCACATAGAGTCTGTTCTTTATTCTCAGGGGCAAGGTCTTCTTCTTGTACTCATCATATTCCTTGGGAGTGAACACGTTCCCTCTGTCATCATTACCCACAATCCTTGGAGACAAGTGAAACCTCATTCTTTTTAAATTACAACAGTTCCAAGATGAGCAGCTCTATTTAGGAACACCAAGTGATATGTGGTATTGTGCAGTAATTAACATAACTATGCTTTAGTATTCATTTCTGTTTTGGCTCTAAGCTAAGGTGTTTGAAAACCTCACTTCAGAGCAAATACAGAATCGGGTGACAATACGGTACTAGTAACTACTACTGTTAGTACGTTACACACATTTATGCTACACAAACCTTCTGTACTCCAGATATTCATCAACTGCGCTTGCGGCTGTTCCATTCAGATATATAGTCTCCATTGTTACTAAAATGACTTAAGCCCTAAGGTTAGATATGATATGTGTCTGAAAGAAATAATTGTATGTACTAGTTTGTTGCAGACAGTTGCTATGGTCACAGTACAGTACGGTACAGTTAGCCTTTGCCCCCTAGCGTGTAAATAGCAAACTGCTGGTACGTTACGGAAATAATGCCTTTTTTTTTAAAACGAAAAATAGCAAATAATAGCCCAATCTTCCGGTCAATTTAAAACAAACAAGAAAATGTAAATGTATGTATCTTTATTATCTATCTATACAAGTATACTAATATAAATAACTAGGATTTAAACGTGTTCATAAATTGTGCAACATATTACAGTATGTATGCATTTTTTTACTTTACTCCAGTACATTATTATTATTATTTTTTTATTATTATTATTATTATTATTATTATTATTATTATTATTA
>JAODUG010019207.1:18128-42247 GCA_027564795.1 Aphredoderus sayanus
TTATTATTATTATTATTATTATTATTATTATTATTATTATTAATATTATTATTATTGGCTACTGGTACCACTTTCCAAGGTGGTGCAGGCTACTTTTTCTCAAGCAGGTTGAAATTTAGACGTCTCCCTGTTTATAATGTTTTTTGCTTTGGACGTCTTAAGCCGTTCATCCAGGATAAATATATTTGTAAAAACATAAAAAAAGAGGAAACGCATGTGAGAAAAAGTATAATCCCCGTGTTCGGTTACTCGCAATGTGAAATACATTTCCCAGAGATCCGCCAACAGCGCGCCGGTTACAGGAACCATGTCCGTCACGCGCAGCGACTTTTGCCTTTAATGGTCTTTTCCATCGCACTGTAGTCGTATCTAACGTGAATGTAAACAGCGCTAATATTATCTTTTCGCTTTGGCATGCAGGTGCATGTATATTTTCACGTCTAGATAGGCCGAGAAATGTAATATTCTAGTGACATATTTCCCCAGCGGTAGCAACAGCAGCCGGAGGTTGTTAAACAACAAGAGCAGTTTGATGTCATCCGGAGACAGCTGCTTAGCTTAGTTCCTTCAAGACTACCGGTTCGACAGCATAATATCCTGAGGTAACCAAAGAGCAATTGCCTCGTTTACTAGCCACATTTGTATCCCTTTATAATATGTTATTGTAGTAGACATATTGTATGATCCTAGCAGTGCTTCGCAATATCAAACTAAATTAATTTTATATAAAGTGATCAGATTTGGTGTCATTATATGTTTTTCATTCTGCGCGACTGATCATCGGCATAATCCTCAACAATTTACTGTAATGACAAAATGCCAACATCATTCAGTACTAGTAGGCTGTCTACTTTACTCGCTGCATCAAAGACCTTCCAGATATTTTCGATGTTTTAATTATATTTTGGTTATGTGAGTTAAGGGCCCTTGATTTTTTGCCTTTAATTGGGTTTTGTAGCTATTGCTGGCAATTTTTTAAACCGTTCAGTTTCGGGTTGTGGACGTTTTGTTTTGTGTGTTGAATTGACTGCGCCAAGGTGGCAACTGGCAAATGTTAGTCAAAGTTAGAACTTAGCAGGGTAACTTTCTATACGTTGTCACCAACAGCTTGGTTCGGTGTCGATTGCTTATTTGAGTGTGTCATACCAAATAAGTAGAACGTTCACTGCCTGATCGTAAGGACCGACCTGTGTGGTGTTTTTCACACAAACAACGAACAAACGTATTGAATGAATGGCATGATGGAACAAAACGTGCGAGTCAGTTTTCTTTTCTTTCGTTTATATTCACTTTAAAGTTCAACATAAACATGGTACAGGATTTAAAGGCTATATAAAAACTGATTTTAAATTAGCCAGAGATTTGTCCTGTCACTTATGGCAGGCAGTGTGTCATGTTTTAACATGACACATGAAGTGATAGCTTCACTTAATGGGAATCATGAAATGTCCGTTATTGCATAATTCTTCTCAGTTTATTCAGCATAGTACAGGATACAGGTCATGGCTGTGTGTGTGTGTGTGTGTGTGTGTGTACTGTACATGTGCATGGAGAGCGGGGCACATCTCTGAACAGATTCTGTTACTTTTCTTTTCATAATTTATTCCACTCACTCAGTAACCCTTGTGAGAGTTCAATAGGATATAACAGCACCACACCCCCATGAGAGAGAGAGAGAGAGAGAATAGAGAATGACCCCAGTGACAGAGCTGTGAAAACTGAGATTAAGATCTTTATTTCCGTCAGATGTGCTCCAGGGATTTCTTAGCCTGTTTGTCAAGCCAATAGCCAGTAAGGGGAATGTAATTAGAAAGGGAATACATTCTAAACCTCTTGTCCTATTACCGTGTCATGCATTACTATCTGGAGCTGCCAACTGGATTCTATTCAGTCTGCTAACCAGGTTTATGGGTTAGGAATGCTTGAAAAGGGGATATTGTTTACCGTTTCCCACTCCTGGCACCTAGCTTCACCAGGACAAGATGAATGAATAGGTGGCCATTTATGTATAGCTATGCAGTGTTGCCTGTTCAAGAACGCCATGTTATTTCACTCTTTGTGTTTTTAATGGATGCCATCCTTTTTTAATAGTAGTTGTACTTCTTGGTTGCGTCTCCCACAGTTGGAGAGCCCCGCACGGCACATAGATGACACCTGACCTCTTCCCCCCAGAGCACCTCTCCACACCCTTCACCTAGCCCCTTTATATCACCTGATCGCCCCCCCCACCCCCCATTTGCCTGAAGTAACACTGGTGGTTGGCGGCCGGCACAAGTGGCGCCCTAACGCCCAGCCCCGGCTACCCCCCCTGCCCCCCAGCACAGTGCCATGCTTGGCGCCCTCCTGCGCAGGAACATGTCCCAGAAGCTGAGCGCGCTGCTGCTGCTGTTGGGCCTGGCCTGGGGCCTCATGCTGCTGCGCTACACCGCGCTGCAGCCGCCGCGCCACCAGAGCAGCGCTGAGCTGCGGCAGCAGATCCTGGAGCTCAGCCAGCTGTACGTCAAGGTGCTCACCGAGGAGAACCAGAACGCCCCGGGCGGGCCACAGGGCACCTCTATGGCAGGCTATGGTGAGCGTCCATCCATCTAGCGGTGTAAGAATAGTCTAGTGGTTAGTGTGATAAAAGCATCTACTTAATATCCTAGGTGTACTTGTTTTAACCCTTGTGATGTCCTTTAAAAATACCACATTTGGCCACCCGGCGGCACCATCTGATTGTGTATGATTTTGTGTGTTTTTTAATTGGCAGCATTGCCAATTAAAAGTGTATTTATTTATTTATAAGTGTGTATTTATTTATTTATTTATTTATGTCGTTTTAGTGCCTTTTAACCCTCCTGTTGTCCTTGGGTTTCAAACTCACACCTTGTTGTGCCAGCAGTTCACATCATATGTGTGTGTAAGCTGTAGAATTAGGTTTAGCGCCTTCTGTCTGCCACAAAGAGCTAGTGATTTGTTTGACCCGAAGGACATCACAAGGGTTAATTGCTTGTCTCCCACTCATACAAACGCACTAGGTAATAGTATTTTACACGTCACTACAAACTCTTTGACCTTATGTTTTGCCTTCTCTTTTTTTCTGTCTGTCCCTCCATCCCTTAGCTGATCTTAAAAGGACAATAGCGGTGTTGTTGGATGACATTCTCACAAGGCTAATCAAACTGGAGGGGAAAGTGAACCTGGTTGCCAACGCCTCCACCAGTAATACCTCCCATACCGCAGGGGGTGCCGTTGCTTCCACTCTTCCCACCTTGCGGAAAACCTCAAAGCAGGAGACGCATGGCACCCACTTGAAATTGCCACAGCTTCACCCGCAAATGCCACTTAGACCAAGGTGGCATCACAGAGCATAAGAATAGTGGCCATATTCACAAGAGAAGCAATAGACAATGGATATACATTGACTTGACACCTGTGAGTTCCACATGTCCAAACAACTCAGAGGAAAGGACTGCTAGATGTACATTTGTTTCCTTTCATATGCTGATGTTTATTTTTTTACAGTGAATAGTCAGCTCCTTTGATATTTAACCAGCTATTCGTCCAAATGGAGTAGAAGTGAACAGTAACTGAACTGAAATCCCATCCAATATATTGCCTTGGAATTGGCTAGGAACACTTTAGTGTCTATCCATTTGCAATATTGCTTTGTGTATCAAAATGCTGAAATAGATGGTGCAAATTGTAGTAGTGTTAAACAATTGTTTCAGCTGGCCAAAGTGCTTAATGTATTAAAATAATTCCATCTCCTAATATTAACAAATGTTTCAGTGATAAATAAGTTGTATCGAACTGAGGAGATAATCCAAAGATTTAATGCACTTTTTTTTTTTTTAAACTGTGTAACTGAAATGTTACTCTAATTCTAAGGAAGTTTAACCCTTGTGATGTCCTCCGGGGTCAAAATGACTGAAATCAGTCTTTGTGGCAGATAGAGGGCAATAAACCTAATTCTATGCTGACAGACATATGATGCGCACTACTGGCACAACAAGGTGTGTGTTTGAAACCCGAGGACAACACGATGGTTAAAAGTCACACAAAAAACACAAATACATAAAGATAGAATTAATAAAGATATAAAATACACACAGCAATGCCAATTAAAAACACGAAATCATACACAATCAGATGGCGCCCTCTAGTGGCATAATTCAATAAAATTAAGGACATCACAAGGGTTAAGGGATGTTATGTTTTGATGTATATTTAGTACATTACAGCAAATTAAGTATGTGTTGCATCTCACTGCCAACAGTAATTGGCCACTACACCTATAGCAACATAACTGTTTGAATCATGTTCACTTGTTTATGTGGGCAAGGCAATGGTCATAGCCATAAACAAAAGCTTTGTTGTCAGCATTCTCCACTCCAACCCAACTCAGTTCACTGAACACAACAAAACATTAAATGTTTACTGAATGCAGCCCTGTTGAAATGAGCTGTTTAATTTTAGATTTGGACATTGAGTTGTTGGAGAGAGATTTATCCCTTCAATGTTTCTAAAATATTTACTAAACATTAGAGATATCCTACAAATGGCGTGAGTACATTAGCATCAGCTAGGGCTATTGTTGATGTTATTGTCAGCTCTGTCAAGTCAAATTTATCAAAGCACACTTAAAACACAACATATGTGGTTCTAAGTGCTGTAAAACTTGCATATAAATAAAGTAGGAACATCAAATAAGAAACGCAAATGCAACACTTAATCTGTATGAAAAGCCAATAGAAAAAAACATGCCTTTAATCTCCACCTTCTCAAGAATCTGAGACTTCAATCTAACTGCATAATAGGCCTTAATAATGAGAGGTTTTCTTTCATCCAAAATATTTTATCCATTAGTTGGAAAGTGATTATGGTTATGTATTCAATGTTCATTAGGCAACAAAGATGGGAAATAATTGTTGACAAAATATCCTATTCACATTGCTTTAGACGGTGTCTCAGATTATTCATTTGGAGTTTTGCGACCAATGCGAAATTGTGAAGCCAGACTGTCATCCTCAAAGGTGTCAAATACGTCTAAATTTATTTAAGTATAAAAATTCTTGCACAAAATAGCTTATGTCCATTGTTTGTGCTTTTGCAAATATGGTATTTTTATATTACAGATTGCCCACAATCTAAATTATGGTTCAAATTAAACCATTTGAAAAAAATTGTTTAATTCTGTATGTTTTTATTGGAATGTGCTTTTCGTTGTGAGTATTTGAACAAATGTATCCTTTATGCAAACATAAACAATTTACAATTTAGCCAATGACTTGGTTTTAGCCTGGTGTGTGTGGCCAATATGACTGTAGGGCAGTTATCTGCATTACATTTCTCTTCCCAGTCGCCATCTTATTTTTCGTAGTAGGTGTAACGCCGTTATTGTTTCCCCTTTTTTATTTGTATCTTTCTTTCTCTGTAAATACGTTGATGCCGGTTTATTTTGTACACTATATTTGTTTGTGCTTAACCTAGCCCTAGCATTTTGGTTGCATAATTTCGTATTACTTCGGCACTGGAAGCAATTAACATTTAATCGGCAAGGGGGAAGTCAATTCCGGTAGTACACCAATACACAAAAGGGGTGTGAAGATTCTCGAAACGGAGCTGCTGTGACCTGTGGCATATTTCCTTGTGATACATTCGTACAATGAGCGACATTGACGATGGGAATTATGGAGGACGGGTAAATATTTATTATAATAATATATTAAACATCGCATTTACTCTTTCTCAAAAGTGCGGCTATCGTTTTACCAAGACTTACCAGCACTGCATTGGTGTACACTGTACAGTAATGGGCATAATGTTTGCATTAGCTAAATAGCCATTAAGGTTACTTTGATGTGTACCTTTACATCGATTAGGCTATTTGTTGGTTTCCGTTTTCTTTATTAATTGCAATTTTACGCAATTGATCGTCGCACGTTTATACTTAACAGTATCTTTATACTTAAATGCTAATAGTGCGTTTTTTAACAACGCGCAATGACCCGGGTAAGCAGCAGCAGCAGCAGCCATTATTTCAACGCCATTAACAAATAGGCTTACCGGTAGGCCTACATTTATTTATTTGAGGTAGTACACATTGCTTCTTTTTATTTTCTATCCAAAGTTAGGTTTATTTGAGCCACTAGCCCTGCTTAAATTGTGTGATTTCTTCACCAGAAGAACGTTGTGAACACTGTAGTCATAACAACTTTTATTTTGTTTTACAATGTAGCCACTTCTGCATTTGTTGTTCATATTTGCCTACTTGGAAATCATAGCACCTCTTTAACATTTCGCGCATAGTGTTAAACATAGTTTGTTTTCACTAAAGAGCTTTACCTTTTTATGAACACATGATCTTAATATTATTGAATGTTCTTTTTTCATTAAGGTTATTGATCGTGAAGGATTTGAAGAGTTTTATCCAAGAATGTGGAAGAACATTTTCAAGATAAAAGAAGGCTAATGAAAACATTTACAGAGCAGAACATAGAAGTGGGAAGAATGGTTTCAAATGTAGAAGCACTTGCAGGCTAAAATGAAACTGATTTCAATTTGGGGGAAGAGAGGAAAACAGACGTGGAATCAGAAAATGAGAAAACAGAAAAAACGAAGAACGAAGAACATAGAATTTCCGAGGGAAACGAATAGAGTATAAAGAATCTGGAAGAATGAATGTGTCTCTAGGTTAAGTAAATGTACATTTATGTTCCAAATGTGTTGCCCCCCCCCCCCACCCCCACCCCCTATATTCTGTTCATCTTTATATAAAATGATCTGCATGTTAACTTTTTCCTTGATGACCCAGGTGGACACGGAAGTCATAGACCTTTGTCATTAGATCGTGTCATAAGAAACAATATTGTGTAAACCAAAGATCTATTACCTGAAGTGATAAAGAGTACTAACCCTTTCCTCCACAGTATAATACAGTACAGGACCTAAACGGCATTTTATTTATTTTAAACAAAAGGCACGCATGTGTATGAAAGTGAGAGAGAGTAAGTGTGAGACAATATGTACCTCTAACAAGAGTCTTGTTAACATCCTCGTGGTAACAGGAATCTCGATCCCCCTCAAAATCGGACCGCGGAAGTCCAGCTCGGGTCAAATCAGAGAGCAGGTCTGGCTCCCCAAGTCCATCCCGGGCTTCTAAGCACTCAGAGTCCAGATCCCGGTCCCGCTCCAAGTCTACGTAAGTTATTGTTATCTTCGCTTTATTTAAAAGCTTGTTAATAACCTTTGTGGTCACAACCAGAGCTGGTAAGACAATGTTGTGGTTTGTTTGAAACTCACGAGAGCATATGCCCCTCTAACACAAGAGTAAAGTTCGTAAATGTGCGAACATGGCAAATATTTGTGAATGTTCGCTAACAACAGTTTTCCCTTTGCTGTGAGTTCGAACGTTTGCGAGCACAAGCACAGTCTGAAGAGGTAGTTCTTGAACACACAGTGGGTGACAGTTTAAATCCAATTTTTGAATGTCTATACAAAACGTTCAAATCAAAAGGGCTATTTAGTCATCTCTATATCCCTAAAAACAGTTGCAGTGGTGTCGTAGTAGTACCACAGCATACTGTACATTGTGTTGTTTGACACATCTGTTGTTTGTCAATACTCAAATTGACACTCCTGACGATGGACTATAGATTACGAGATGCAGAATAGTCGATGACATTAACCTTGGTCCTCCTCTCCAGGTCTCGCTCTGCCCGACACTCGAGCCACCGGTACAGTCGCTCGCGGTCCCGATCTCACTCACACCGAAAGCGGTCTCGCTCCTACACCCCTGACTACCGCCGCAGGAGGAGCCAGAGCACCTCCCCCATGTCCAGCCGCCGCCGGCACACCGGGAGCAGGGTCAGTTTGGGGAGTTCGGGGGAGTGCTAGCGGTTAAGCTAAATAATTCTTGTGTGTGTGTGTGTGTGGTGTTATACCGATGTCGATGAAGTCTGGTGATGCATCTGCCACGTAAATATTTTTGATTAAAACATGAAAAACACACATTTGCGATATCAATCAGGTTCCTGTTTTGTCACACCGAGGCAAAGTACACAATATTGTTAGTGAATGAGGCAGATGTTTTGTTTTTTCAATTAATTTTGTAAGGAAAACAAAAAAAGAATCTGACAAGTTTATAACAAAACACTGAGTATATTGGAATGTAGATTTAAGAAGCAATGTGCATTGCATTAAGCATACATTATGGAGTTATTACTGATTTTTTTTTTAATTTTTTTTTTTTTTTTGCCCTTGTGGGGAGAAGATTTAATGTAACATTTAATAACCCCTTTGATTATCCCCTAATAACCCCTTTGATTATCCCTCCCCTCCTTTTTCATTATACAGAGCCATGACTTCAGAAAAGAAAGCAGTCATGGCGGTGATGCTGGTGCTAGGGTATGTGGACCTTCTTATCTTGTAGCAGTGTATTGTTTTATGGGCCACATGTGTTGGTCCTTTAAATGTCTTTTGCAAAAGTGTGAAATGGGAAAGCTGCTTTGTACTGTATACTCTTTGGCTTCTCCCAGTGATGTTTGGGAAATCAATTTAAAAGGGGTTATTAAAAACGTGCCATACGTTATTTCCCACTTTGCTTTTAAGTTGTACTGCAAGACTTGTTTGCAAAATGAATGGCCTGCAACACAATTTCTGACTTTTCTTTCCCCCTACCCTGAATGGCTCTTTTTCGGTTTTATTGCGTTTTTATTTGCTGTTTTTTATGTCACGTGGTGCATCATACAGTGGTTCATCCTCCAAAATATGTTTCCACGTTCATCAAAACATTCTCTGAAAGCACAACATGCCCTATAGTTGTATTTGCTGTGGCAGGTGTATTAACTGGATAAACTGTAGAAGTCATCCATGTTGAATTGCCTGTAAAGCAGGCATGTAGACTCAAATCAGACACTACAGAAATTAACCACATAAACATCGCATAATGAATCCTGTAGCATCTGATGTAAAGAAAGGATACTGTACACTGAATATTATTGTTGACCTCTGCAGGCGAACCCTGACCCCAACACGTGTTTGGGAGTGTTTGGCTTGAGCCTGTACACTACAGAGCGTGACCTGAGGGAGGTGTTCTCCCGCTACGGACCTCTGTCTGGGGTCAACGTGGTCTATGACCAGCGCACCGGGCGTTCCCGTGGCTTTGCCTTTGTTTACTTTGAGAGAATCAGTGATTCTAAGGAGGTATGAAAACTAATTTACACTGTTTCATGAGGATGTATTTTTATAGTGTTGTCATTTATTTGCCTAATGAGTTGTTTTTATATTTGTTAGTGTAAATATCTTCTTTTTTTTACCAATTGTGGTAACGATATACACCACAAGGTGTCAGCATTGTTACATTTAACTGTCAGACATGCTACACATCCTGTAAAGGCTTATGTTGATAATGCAAGTAGGCTAAAGCAAAACAAAGCCTGATAGTTCTGGTCCATCCTTGTTTTTCCCCCAGGCAATGGAGCGAGCCAATGGCATGGAGCTGGACGGGAGGCGCATCAGAGTGGATTATTCCATTACAAAGCGGCCACACACCCCCACACCAGGCATCTACATGGGTCGACCCACGCAGTAAGAACAGTAGCTGCTGAAGCCTCTCACAATAAGTTCCATGAACTTGACTAGGCAGGAGCACACTGGCATATAGTACAAATAACATTGTGAAACTACTTGAGAGACACATGAGATGTTTCTCAGCAGCCTGAATACCTAGAAGAACCTTTTTGTTTCTCATCCATCTCCAGTAATGGCAGCGGCAGCGGTGGTAGTGGAGGTAGTAGGAGGAGCAGAGACTCATACTATGACCGTAGCTACGACCGCTATGACAGATACGACGAATATGAGTACAGGTATAGGTGAGTCAAGGACCAAAGGCCAATGTGCATACAGCACGGTTGGAAGCCAGTAAAATGCATCCCGTTTGGAGGCTAGCACAGCTAAGCTCAAAGTGCTTTGCATAAACTGTCACTGTAGCTTTAATCCACCTGAATATTTGTAGATTAGTCACCCAGTGATCTTTTCACCCCATGGTTTAGGTGGCTTCCAGCTGTTTATTTTTTTGGGATGGTTTTCCATTGATGACATTGGAGGCTAACTGTTGTGTTGTTTCTGTAGCCGCAAGCGCTCTCCATCACCTTACTACAGTCGGTACAGGTCTCAATCCAGGTCACGCTCCTATAGCCCGCGTAAGTACACAGAGGGCGCACACTTGGACGGTCTGTTACGGATATGAGTTTGAAATATGCCACTTTAAAATGCTGTACATTCATGAATTACCTTTTTTCTTTATTCTCTACAGGACGATACTAAGCTTCTATCAACATCCATGTTGTTTCATTGTCAGCTTAACTATAAAGAGAGAATTGAGGAACCAGGTGGTTGGGGGGGGGGGTTTAAAATAGAAAAAGTTTATATCATTATATCAGTAGGCAGAAGTCCTAGGTTTGCTATGGCATTAGAGGTCAGACTAAAAGTCTAGAATTCTGATGCCACCAAGCAGTGTGACCAGAGGACCATTCTGCTGCACGTTCCCTTGCAGCTATGTTCCAGACTTCCATCCTTCCTTTTGTTCCCTTTTTATTTTATAAAAGCTTTCTATCAAATTGTACAGATGTTTTGAATGGTGACTCTTTATTAGAGCCTTTTTTGTTTTGTAGTTGGGATAAAGAAAAAGCACTGGTAACCATGTTGGTTGGTCTTTTTGTTTTACCAGTAAATTACCTGGTACGTAGCAGGTAAATCTGAGCTATAAAATTAATGTGAAAGAAATTAAGCAGTTGGAACCCAGCTTACTTTATCACATTTTTAGTTACACATTAATGTGTATATATGTATATCCAGAAACTTCATTTCATGGATGACATTTTTGGGTGTTTGTTTGTAAGAAAATAAACTCGCAAATGTATTTAGTGGCTTGTGATTTGGATGAAGTGTGTAAATAGAATGACTTACAGTATAAACATGGATTATTTTAGTCAGTCTAAAGTTCAAAAGTGAACTGCATCTTTTTACTAGTTTTACCATAATATCTTAACCAATTCTCAAAACTTTAAGCACAAATCTCACATTAACTCATCTGCAAACTAGTAAACACAAATGTCAGTAACTGAAACAAATCACTTAAGTCGCCCAACTCAAAATGGATTGTATGCAATTTCTCAGTTTGTTTCCATCACTCCCATATCTATTATACATGTATTCATTGTGCAATTCCTTACATGCAAAATAGTACAAACGCCAATACCCAACCTATCAGGATATCATAGAAGTAGGTGTGCATGTATGGCTCCCAACCTGTTCACCATTTATCTATCCAATTGATACATTTGTTTCAGCATTGAGATGTAAAGTGTATGCCTTATACCCAGATGTCCTTGCTAAAAGCCATGGATGCTAAGTTTGACGACATCACATCGGAAGCTTGCGGGTAATTGCAGTGGCATACAAGGATATATTTCCAACATTATATAGCATGGAAAAATATCAGGTGCAATGTTAATAAACAGTTGTGGCCCAACAGAGAGGAATGAGTGGATGGACAATGAAAAGAGAAAATGTCGAGTGTTAAGTTAAATGTTTTACACATTACAGATTGACAACCTTTTACAGGGCTTTATCATTGTTTTGCTTTACTCAGTTGCATTTGGCTTTACGGTGATGGCATTTTGTCATTTTGAAACATGAGTAGCCTATCTTAGGACTGTTTGAAGATGAAACGGTGTTGTGGTAAACACTTTGAGATGTGTGCTTACCGTTTTGAGAATGTGTTTGGTGTTTCAGAAATTGTGTTAAGCGATTGAGAAAAAACTAACAGTGCTTTGATTAGCGCTACTACTGCTTCTATCAATCATGTTTCTTTGCACACATTAGAGAATTATCTGGCATAACTGTTATATTCTTAGTTGATTAACAAAGTGTAAATGCAAGAAAAGCAAAAACTGCTGCTTTGAGTATAAACTCAAAAGGGAGCATTACCTAACAAACCAGAGCAGATAGCAAGCAATAATCACTAATGACACATCGAGGGGGCCCCTTGGTGTTATGCGCTTATTTACACGTTTATTGAAACAAACGTGCAAGGTTCCAATGTAACCACTAGTTGGCAGCACAGAAGGACCAAAGTGTCAGTGAATAACTAAACAATAGTAAGAATGGTAAATGGCAGCATATATGATAAGGTAAACATTATTTCACTTTGATTGCATACAACTAACCTTTCCTTTCAGTTTCATTATCAATTTTAACTTTCATTTTCATTCATGCAAACTAATATTGTATGCATGGATACAAGAAAATGCAGTGGACATCTGCTCTGAAAAGCAAGATCACTTGATTCATAACAAGGGTGAGTTGTTGTTATGGGCCAAAAATCTGGGCTGTGATTCTAACTGTATATAGGTCTTTTCCATCCTTTCGCATTTCTCACATTTTCAGACATCGGTGACATTCTATAAACATATTCATACCATACAGGTTCAAGTAAGGTGACTAAAGGGTTCCAGATTAAATTAACACATTTTTAGGCTATAGGAACCAGGTAATCAATCCACAATTCTTGTTTCATTGATCTTCAGTCAGAATATGGGTGAGAGGTTCCAACACTTAACCTCATGGACAATCAATGCTGGTTAACAATTAGCATAATGTGCACTCCAAAGTCCTGATGAAATTGTTATTCACACCTGCAAGTGGATCTTTGGAGTAACTATACTGTTGACAGAATTAAATGTTTAATCAGCTCAATATAATCATGTTTTTTGTCAGTTGTCATGTTATAATGTGCCTGCCTCTGACCTCTTATCATGTGAAATTTCAAGTAGTGCTATTTTCTGAAAAAGAAAACATTATTGCAGATCACTAAAGATTAACTGGTCTGTTTGTATATAGAGCCAAATACTAAGCTAGTATGTGGACTATATGTTTACTGTCTTCATATTGCACTTTGGTCTGTGAGCATTGACAAGGTTCAGTTCTATACAATGATTTGTAAGAAATTAATGATAATGAAGTTAATAAAGTTCCTTCACTTAAGGTATTACAAAAGTTATTGCCTACTTGAAATCTACATTATCTGCACCATGCATAAACAGTTATTCATGAACTCAGCTAATGAAAAATAATTGACAAAGTAATTTAGATTGCATTAGACAAACTCCTGATACTTTTATTTCAGTTGAATGTGTCAAAAACATTTATATATTTGATATATGATACATTTATATATCTTAATATAACATAATTAACACAACAATAAGACAAATGCAATTATTAAGAGATATCCCATTTTGATGTATAGGCTAATTAATCAAAAGCTTGCTTCAGTAAACGTCATAATGGAATATCTTTGACTAATCAATGAAGTAGTTTCAATATGACCATAAGAGCAGAAATAGGTTTTAAAGATGTAATTTACGTCATAACTGCCTGACTGAGCCATTGAACATTCAGGTGACTATAAAACAACTTGTTTGATCACATCTATGAGTTTCTAGACACATGTTGTGGTCTTAGTATCTCATTAAATGTCAGATGCTTAACATCCAGACACTGACAGGTATAATGTGATTGTACATGAAAAATATATAGATTTTAGTCAATTTAAGTTTGTATTAGAATACATTTGTGAATGAATTAAACTAGATATGGCTGTTGCCACTAAACATGTGAAAACATTTTTTAGACAATTATTTAAACAGTGATTACATATTTAAGAGTAGACCTTTAACTAATCAGTGGGGTTATATTTTAATTTGGGATTGATTAAAAACATCAATCAGACATGAACAAAGAATTTGCACAATAAATTTATATTTTTATTAGCGTTTCAAATAAAATAACTATTTATAAAAATGTATTAATATTGTAATAAGTTGTTAATTGTCTAACTATTATCCAATTCCTAACCAGTAAAAGTAGATGGCTATGTTTTGAAAATTGCATAAAACCGCCATTTTCTAATAAGATGGGTGCCATCCCAAATGGACTAGCCTATAGGCGAGGAATATGTTGATAATTAGGCTACATACCTATACAGTTATAGCTATACAGACTGAAGTAAATAAAACGCATGGGCCCATGTTTGACTAAACCATTTGTCAAATAGATAACAACAATATTTGCATACAGTAAGTAGGCTATTAAAGTCTACATTTTTAAGATTCTCTTCAACATGGCGTAGGGATCCATACATTATGTTCAAAGCAGTAAGTTAAGGGTTTCTGTTAGGACTTATCAAAAACAATAAAAATTAGCCTATCTACAAAAACTATTCGCGTAGAAATAAACAATTAAAGCAATCTCACCGGAATAGTGAAGTTTCAGCCTATGGAAGTAGCCTATAAAGTCGACACGGCATATCTAGGGTAGAAGTTGGAATGAGGCCAATAGCACGAAGTTGGTCTATATAGGCTGCGTTCAACATAAACAACGCATTTCCCTCTTAAGCTAATTGCTTTTAGAATGTATTAAAGCACACCGAATATTTACCGTTTTCTCAAAGTGCATATAGACTAAACCACGGTAGACGTAACTTAACCTAGTCTCAAACTTTATGTGAGTTGTATCCTATGGAATTTGGCAATAGGCCTACGGGAGTAGTGCTGGTGGGGGCGGGGAGATTTTCTGTACATTCCTCAGCGATACATTCACCGCCACCACCCGCTGGAAGGACTGCATGCCTCTGCAGCACAGAATCCTCCATGCATACATTCGTTCTTTTAAAAGATCTATATAAAATGAATTATTTCTGTATCCAGGCTACATACAGCTCACACATATATGAAAGCGTAGATGTCATATTTACAGAGTTGGTGCTATGCGTGCGTTTCGTTATGTTCTTTATATTAAATACGATTGTGGCCACATAATATGTTGTAAAAAATCTTTCAAGACACCTAGGCCAATACAAAATGTTATGTTGGAATTAATTCCTCATACTAGAAGTTAAAAAATGAATAAAGGCAGATCTAGCACTGTGAAAAATAATTTCCAGGTAGCCATACCTTTCTTTGTTTAACATGTTAAACGAATTATAAAACGATAAGAGGGCACAGTGCATTGAACATAAATTTGAAGCACAACTATTTAACAATGGTTATTTATAGCATTGTTTATGCTGATCCTAACCAAATAATAGCCTAATTATAATATTTTTGATTAAATGTGAACAGCATTTTGATAAAGAACCATTGTTCAACTAGGTAGCACATGTGTTTTACATCGTTATGGTCTGTAAAAAATTAAACTGAGAACATGGAGAGATATAATTCGCGCCCTGATTCATACAGTATACCAGCACTGGAGAGCCAATGAATGAACACGTTGAGGCAGAGCCAGCACAAGTTGTACGAAGCGAGTCTGGAGCGCTCTGATTGGTCATTCTTTCTGACCAATGAAATAACACTGTGTGTTTGTTGAGCAGTAACGTACTGTGACGGCCATGGTCCCTAGTCTGAGCACTGGCATAAGGGCCACATAAAGCCAATGATATGTGCAAGTAGGCATATATCATAATATATATCATTGGCGAATATTATGTCCTATATTATGTATTACAATAGCAGGTCAAATTAAATGAATACACTGCTTTCAACTAGCCTACATTAAAACAACTTTTCTAACAATTTAAAATATAAAATGAGATTGATAATTTAGATGCATTTTCAATAAAGCCATAACCCATAATTGTTTAATTGTAATACATTGCCTGACTGTACTTGCATATTGTCTTGAAATAATTACATAATCAAAGTTAATCAAAGGGTTATAAGTGGTATGTCAAACCATGTGATGATTTGAGCAAGTCTGAAATAGACATATACTTCAAAGCAACGTACAGAGAGTAGACTATTAAAGAGCAGGGTTAGGCATGTTGCTTAAAGGTAAATCGAACCCAGGACATTTTGGACGAGAGTAAACCCTCCTAAACAAACCTGGTCTTGAGATAGATAAATAAATGGCCAGTAGATTTACAGAGCAACATGTTAGACGATAACAGAAGATAGCAATGACAAACACGTTTTCAATCTCTGATAGAGGGTCTCACTCTGCATTATCCATTATAGGCTATTGTATATGAAGGTCACTGGGGTTGTACACATTTTTTGAATTCCTTGATTGCTTTCAGTTTATTGACTTGGCCAAAAGTAGCCTATACATTTGATAATCCACCCTAATGCATAGTGTAACCTGCAAGTCACCTATTGGCTTATAATTGTGAAATGCCTTCAGCAAATCGTAGCCTATACATTTTAATGAAATGACTGTAGGAACCACCCATTCCTCTTTCACTGCATGCACGGAACCATGTCGAATGGTATGGGAAAAAAGATTTGCGATATGCATTTAGTCGGCGTAGGTCTTGTCTTTTGTATTACATATGCATTGAAAGTTGTAGAACGTGTAAAGTGGATGACAACAAGCGACCTCTCCTTTGCCTGTATGCGTGATCACACGAAAATAGGCCTGCTGTTGGACTTTGAATTGTGGCTCATAGGAAGTAGTAGAAGATGGATGCCGTCATTTGGTACGTGTCATTCTCATATTGACGGTGGGTCCAAAAAAGAACACAAAACCATCCCAATTGCATATTACCCAGAATACAAAGTATCGCCTATACGCATGCATACAATTTAACGATAAAGAACAATATAATTTGTGAATGGCCCCACCCCCTTTGCTCATACGGTGCCATACCGTACTTGCCTCCAGAGTCGCGCTTCGCGTGAGTACAAGCCCCCGCAATATCACTGTCCCCCTGCTATGGGCGTGTGCAAGCGCACTGCCGCTTTACTATTCCTCGGCCGACCAATGAGAATCAAGTCTTTGCAGAGAAAGGCACACGAATGTGATTCTAGTAAAAGACACACCGGGTTCTCACGGAATCCCTTTACGCACACATCTAGCCAGATTTTACCCTAACACCAATCCACTCTTCCCCTTTTTCTTCACTCCCCACCGCTGTCCCCACCCAGGTTCCCGTGCAATTTTCCCCAATTTCAAAACACTTAATTGGAGCAATTGGGATTCCTCACGTGAGGGGTTGATTTGTAGTTTGAACACGTGGCTCATTCAAAAAAGTCGGAATAGCAGAAGAATTTTTCCTCACTTCTTCTTCGTGGCCCTTACAGAGGCGGGCGCGAGCCTTACCGTGTGTGACATTCTCCGTCTCTCTGGGGTTTGGAGGAAGACAGAAAGTAGAGTTTTTTTCTTTCCCCCCCTCCCCCTCCCCCCTTTCACACAGCCGGCATCGTTTGGAAACACAGGATTAATAATTGAAATTTGTTTTGGTTTTTTTTTTGTTTGTTTTGGTTTTTATTGTTTTGGGGTTTTTTTGCGCGAGAGAGGGAGAGGGGCAAAGGAGCGCGAACGCAGCGAGATTGCCAGTTTAAATCTATCCGTGGTTTGAGCCACCGACAAGCACGCCACAGCCACTCCGTAGCCTACTAGTGAAGGCGATTTAGGCTACTCCAAACACGGCATCCCGATAGTAACTATCTACCCCCGCAGCTTAAAGGTTGTCCTTTTCGGCACTGAACATGAATAAGCTATACATTGGTAATGTGAGCGAAGAAGCGAGCGCGGAAGACTTGGAAAGTATCTTTGAGCAGTGGAAGATTCCGCGCAGTGGTCCGTTTCTGGTCAAAACTGGCTATGCGTTCGTGGATTGCCCGGACGAGAAGATTGCAATGAAGGCCATTGATATTCTTTCAGGTAATTATATAAAAATGGAATCTTAACGGCGCGTTTACTACACTTGTGCATATTGTGTTACTTCTGGATTCTACGAGAGACGCATATATATATAGTCTATAATGCTGAAGGGTGGTTGTGTATTCAGTCATTTTTCTCACACAACCTCTACTTGGCCTTTGACACTGTCGAGAGGAACACAGGCCCATATGCCAGGTTTTGTGTGTTTTTATATATACATATATATATATATAATGTTCGTAATTTAATCCAAATAGGCCTGTTCAAAATAAAGTGAACGAATTAACGCCGTCATGGGAACGAGACTGCTAGTTTATTTGTGGGTTACGCCTTTCATAATGTGGGACGTAGGACTGTTTGTGTACTAGAGGAGTGAACGTTATTGTTGATCAACCATGATACAGTAGTGGCTGCCTTCTTGGTCAACAGTCACTTTAAACTTAAAAGCCCAATAATATCAAAATGTAGGCCCACTCAAGCTGCTTAACTTGATACATTGTAGGATATAGTCTGCCCATGCTGCCCCACCAGGTGGTCTAATTGTGTTGGTCAAATGTAGGCCAGGGCAATGAGCTACACCAGTTTCCTCTTTACAATGCTATGACATGACTGTAATCTTAAATTGCCACTTTGTTTAAGCACGACTCCTAACAATCAGTAGGCCTGCATATAACATACATAGTATGGCTATTTTACATATATGATCAAGCATGCGTATAGCTTTGCCCTTGTGCTACTCTAGGTAGGCCTGTGTAGTCTGCCCCCCCATAGCCCATTTATATCAGAAACTAAGAAGAGCTAAGCATTGTTTACATTTTGTTAACCGTCATACAATTAAACTATAGGCTCTACATCGTAATATAGGTACGGTCTGACAGAGTTCAGCACAGACTATCACAAAAAAATCCTTTTCATTCTAGGTAAAGCTGAACTACATGGAAAAGTTCTCGAAGTGGAGCATTCAGTCCCCAAACGTCAAAGGTATGTCTGGTCAAAGTGTTAATATCGACTCGTGTGGACAATACATTTGTCTTCCAAGTATTTTATGCAAGTTTCGTTTCAAACGTCATATTGGCAGAAATTGTGCTTTCATCATAGTGGGAGATGAAGCAGATGTGGTTTATTGTATTGATTACCATTTTATGTAATGTTTTTACGAATGTGGCCAAAAACAGTGCAAGCTATGGTGTGCTCTCATCGCCAGGATTGTGAAGCATATAAACCATTGTGCATTTTGGTTCAGCCACTATGTTCCCTCACTGCCATATCCCCACGTAGTTTTTATTAATGTCAAACGCCTATTCTGAGCTATTTTCACCTACTATAGGGTATACGGCGATTTATTTGAAGCACCAGATCTCTGAATTGTGTAGGCTGGGTGCTGGCTTGATTTGAGGCGTAGGCCTGTGGAGTCGTCCATTTGAGAAGGATCTGCCCGTCATTCTCCTGCCTGCCCCGTTTCTTCCGCCCTCTTCCCCACACATTGGTGTTGCACGAGATGGACTCCCAAACGTTATTGGAATGGGCGGTTTGGGCCCTTGTCACAGAAAACGCACGTTTTAGAATGGACCATACAGTTAAAGTATTTATTAATGGTGACTGCATGCTTGTGTAGCGTTTAACCATATCCAATTTGAGTTAACAGGCAGCAAGGGTCTTATTTTTGTGTGTAATTTTAGTGTCGCGCATTCAAATTATGTCGCGTAAATCAGAATCCCCTTTGTTGGGAATTACCCCCGATGATTTCTGCGAGGCTTCATGCATAATAAAAGTCGTTCGGTCTTAATGTTTTAGTGATCACACAATATAATTGGGTACCGGTACGTTTTAGATTTGGCAAATTTAAAGCTTAATTCAAACGGTAGTTTGAATATTGAATATATTTCCTTGATTTAAAAAAAAAATGTGTCTGCCTCCATTATTGTTAATTGTACAGTATATTTCATAGGGCAGCAAAATGCAATATCTTGTGCTGGTTGTCCTTTTATTTTGTTATAATCAATTCTAAAAGCCTTTTATACATTTATTTCGATTTAAAATCGTATAGCAGTTTATGTATTGTATGGGTTAATGTGGCATCATGCATCCATTTATTGACGAAGAAAACGGCTGAGATTGTTTAAGTCTATAATTCATGATAGTAGGTGGGTTATAGTAAAGGCATCACATTCAGATTCATTAATAAAATGTGCCTTACACTAAAGATCCTTGTGGTTTGTGTCTCATACACAGAAACGCACACTTAGGCTACATGTTGGGCCCAAAATTATTTTTTTTCTTTCCACCTTGTGTATAAAATGGTGGGCTTGGCCAATCACCGTGGCGTAACCTTTGAACCATTAGGAAGGGGAAGGGCTATATACTTGCTGAACGAGGACCCAGGGTGGGATGGACACAGCTCGAGATGCATGCAGACGCTGCAGCATAGTGCTGGGTAAATGGAGAGCTGGTCTGTAATGTTGAAACAATTTATTTGATTACGTTTTTGGTGTTTCTCAGGTTGGGATTAACTAAAAAGCCAATTATTTAGATATTTACATTAATTAGAAGCTGTAGGTTACTGTAGCTCTATGATCGTAATCAAAAAAATAAGTTTACTATACTGATCTATTGTAATTTTCTTAAACATATCCTAATATAAAAAATATGATGAATATTACAGGTCAACAATTTTAAGTCACCACTCTTTAAAATTGCTTTTGAACTTATTTTGCCAATATAAAGCTGCAGCAAATATTTGCTCAGTAAGTGTTTTAATTCATTCCTAAATATTTAAATTGAATGGTGTTAAATAAATTAATATATGCAGCAATTAGCCCCACAACATGATCATCTTAATCAAGGGCTCAGGAATACTGTAAAAGCCTGGAAGTTGCCATGTTACACATCATAGGGTGTGCATTGGTCAATGCATGCTTTTGAGTTGGTAGATTTAGTCAACAGTATTGGTTTTAAATGAGTAGTCAACTCTTTCAAAGATGCCTATGTATACAAGAGTCTAGTTATTAACTAAAATGTAATCACTATTAAGCTACCATGATATAGTTTGCACCAGGGTTATTGTGCTTTATGAAATGTAGTTCCTGGTTCTCATTACCCAAATTCTGGGTCATGGGGTCACTGAGGGGCCCCACCTGTAAAACAGGGATTTGGGGCCAGACTTCTAGTATCTGAATCGTGAATGTGGCCTCTTGTCTCAACATTCCCCTCTTCGAGGTCCACAACAGAGTGATATTGTTCTTTTGCACCATTTTGAGAAATCTCCTATTTCTCCAACTTAAGAGAAAAATATAGCTTTTGGTGATTGTTGGGATGAATTTGTTTGATTTTGCAGATAATTGATCATAATTGAGATTGCTGGTTTGGTGCCGTTGAGAGGAATGCGAAGTTAGGCACCGTCATTCAGAAAGAAGTTCATACTAAATAGTTAGGCATACTGCTTACTTTAATATTTTCAGCTGCACGTCTAAATATAAACAGAACTATATATGGTCAAATGGGAAATGTGTATTGATATAGTGGTCAGCATGGGATATAATATCTTTGTGCAGGGTGGGGGGTGAATCTACAGTGGGGGTCCATGCATCTCACCTGTGCGTTGGGTGTCTGTGAAATTTTTGAAAGTAAATGAGCAGCTTGTCTGTCACATGACAGGCCAACCCCAGTCGCTCCTGGATCCCCCCGCCCACTTTTAACCCTTACTGCTGTCAGTGGACATGGTGTCCATGGCAACAGGACCCCACCCCCACAGGGCAGAGAGGGCCCTTGTTTCCTTTCCCTGAAACAGGGCTAGCTGCCACCCCTTTTTTTTTTCCCTATTTTAATCAAAGGCTTGGGATTGGGGAATGTACCCCACCGCCATTGACGCCCTGGTTGACTTCACCGTATGCAGCTATAGGTTAATCTGGCTGGAAGTGCGTGGTGCATTTGCACATTTCACATGGTGTTCCCACTGCAGTGCAGCGCATACGGGGTTGGGGGGGGGGGAGGTTGGGAGGGGGATCAGCCGGGAATGGCAAAGTAGGCCGGAAAGGCCTGGAATTCCTCTTGGAAGCTCATTTGGGAATTTTCTTTACGATTCGCTTATTTAGAATCTGTTGCTTCCTAAAGTGATGCATTAAATATGTTGTGTATATATGCATAGTATTGGGAGTGTGATGTATGCCTGTATTACACCCCTGTATTTGTACTCGAAATAACACTAAGGTAGTGAATGTTATGTATAAAAAAAAAAAACAATTACGAAAAAATCCCCCATGGCATTTGTGTTGCGCTGCAGCTTACAAATCTATTGTGTATTCAACAGTTTGTAGACCAAGAGTTGCTGCCTTTTTTTTTCTTTCTTTATTTAAATGTCACACTTAAAATTTGAAAGCTTGAGAGAACAGTAGGGGGGGAAATTAAAGATTAAAATGTCTTGCATTTTCTGCAGGTAAACTTATAAACACATCTGTCACAGAATCCCCTTTATGTATATAAAGGACAGTGGGAGTGGGTTAGAATAAAAGTTGGAGCATATGTTATGATTCATGATGTTAGCTGCTGCTCCAAACGTTTGTAAGGTGTGTATGTGTTTTTTTTTTTTTTTTGTGTGTGCATCAAAAGTTGTGTTCAGTGGCAGAACTTGTCCAGCGTAAGACGCACTTAAATCCCTGTGAACGCAATGGCATGGCCCTGTACACTGTCGCTACACTGAATTGGGAGTGTCAATGCTGAGGGAAATTGAATGAATTGTAATCTGGGTCCTGCTGGACACGGCAGCACTGTAATTGGTAGTCTTCACGTGTGCGTACGCACCTCTGTACTCCGCAGGCGAGTGCTCGGTTCTGAATCTTCCCATCACCGAGCGTGACGCAGCTAGAGGAGGTCTCCTTCAGCTTCGTTGGCCCTCCCCTGTTTATTTTGGAGACAGCTTGGCAAATGGGCGATCTTCCTCCAGGCCCCCCCCTGCTGAGTGTAGGTTCAAGCCTCGCGCTCTCCTCAGTTGCGCCCTCCTCCTGTCATGAGTCCCCTGGTCTGTCCTCCGTTTTGACAGTGGAACGGTCTTGCTGCTCACGTTCGTGCCAGGATGGGTGGTGACAGAAGGCAAACAGCCTTGTGTCTTATCGTGAGTGCGGCTGTGGTTTAGGCCAACAAGCAGTGTTGCGATTTCGGCACCTCTCCCTGCGCGCACACCAAACCCCCCCCCTCTCCCCCCCCACCAACGCTGCACCACCAATCTCGTCCAGGTGCACCTGCTGTTAGTGATTGTGTTAAGGCAGGGCTTTCCCTTAGCGCTTCTATTCTTCTGGCTGTGAGCGGGGAACGTGTCGGACATTTATCCCACTGTACCTCTGTTCACTCTCTAACATTGTCTCTTTTTTTCTTCCCCTCCCGGCTCCCCTTTGTCCCCCTCTGCCTCCTCATCTACCTTTCTGTCAACTCCTTACTTCCCTCTTGTCTCCCCACCCTGTGTTGCCTTGTCCTCTCTCCAGGAGCTGTAAACTGCAGGTCAGGAACATCCCGCCTCACATGCAGTGGGAGGTAAGTGCTAACAGGCTGCTAACTGCTTTCAGGGCGGGGCCGTGCAGTATGGGCCCCAGCGGCCTCTCATTTAGCAGCCTCAGGAGCCACGTGGCCCTGTCTGGGTTTATCTGAGACTGGGCATGGTCATATTTGTGACACTGATTGTTCAGTTGAACCAAATTATTGTGTGTGGATTAGAGAGGGTGAATGGCTTTGTTTGCCAGCAAGGACAGATTTGGTAGATGTAGTTCTACCATAACATGGGAGATCTTTCAGATTATATGCACAAGCAAGCACACTCCTCTCACATTTACCGTGTGTGTTTTTATTTTATTTATTTTTTTATTTTTATAAACGTCATTTATAGGACCTAGCTACTGTCGGATGTATTTGAATGTGATTGATTAGTTATGATGCAATGCATTGCTAGGTTTACTAATTAAAAAACAATTGCTTATCCTTAACAAAACGTGTCGACACTCTAAATTGCAACTATTTTTCCTTTTTTTGTTTTGTAGGTTGTCATCCAATTAGACAGAAATGCAACAAAACTAACTCACAACATATATTACAATGTAGTGAAGTCTCTAAACAAGCTGCAATTTTCAGCAATATCTTAAAATTGTAACGAATAAGCAAAGCTGCATCTCGTCAATTGCAGCTAGCATAATCCCCCAAGAATTCAAAAGCTCGATCAACGATCTGTTTTTACATGGACGGTTAAAGTCCAAGGCCCCTACACTGCTTTATCACTTACGAATGCAGGAATAGCGTTCATAAGTTTATTTGGTATTTATTAATTTAGTCAACAGTGAATAGGACTCAGTTCAACTTGAGATAAGAATTGGTGAACAGTGAGCTCCTATTTAGTGTGGCCAGTTTTTATTTTTTACTTAAATGTTTGT
>JAODUG010019225.1:0-11063 GCA_027564795.1 Aphredoderus sayanus
TGGTTCTCAGCAGGAAACCGATGGAGTGCCTTCTCCAGGTAGGGAATGAGTCCTTACCCCAAGTGAAGGAGTTCAAGCACCTCAGGGTCTTGTTCACGAGTGAGGGTACATTGGAGCGGAAGATTGACAGGAGAATCAGAGCAGGGGGAGCGGTGGTGCAATCGCTTTACCGCACCGTTGTGATGATCTACTGGGAAATTTTCGTGAGCTATGGTCATGAGGGTTGGGTCATGACTGAAAGAACAAGATCGCGGGTACAAGCGGCCGAAATGGGTTTGCTCAGGAGTGTAGCTGGCGTCTCCCTTAGAGCTAGGGTGAGAAGCTCGGCTATCCGAGATGAACTCAGAGTACAGCCGCTGCTCCTTCACGTTGAAAGGAGCCAGTTGAGGTGGTTTGGGCATTTGTTAAGGATGCCCCCTGTGCACCACCCTAGGGAGGTGTTCCAGGCACGTCCCGCTGGGAGGAGGTCTTGGGGAAGACCGGGGACGAGGTGGAGAGATTATATCTCCACACTGGCCTGGGAATGCCTCGGGATCCCCTAGCTGGCTAATGTGGTTCGGGAAAGAGAAGTTTGGAGTTCCCTGCTGGAGCTCCTGCCCCCACGACCCGACCTTGGATAAGCGGTGTAGAATGGATGGATGGATGGATATAAAAGTACCACTATTTAGTGATTTGTGTATTTTATATATACTATTCTTGTTTCATTTACTTAGAGGGTCACTGTGTGAACTCTGCCTAGACTAGACTTTATGTTAAACATGTGTCTCAGCCACCATGATAATAGTTGCATCAGAGAGACAAAAGGAAAGAGAGAAACCTTCCACAACAGAGGACAGATAACATCAACCATTATTACATGTTCCGAGGCTCTTTTCCAGGTTCACATTTAGGGACTCTAATCAGGATGTCCTTTCGTGTCTCACTATTGTCAACTTAGCAAACACCTAGATTTAGTGACAGACTAGATTCAGCTCACAACTAGATGGATAACCCTGGAGAACAAGTAATTTCCTCTACTATCACTCTTGTGTTTTCTTGTTTTCCATTACAGGTGGTGATGAAGATCTACCACTTGGTCCTGCAGACATATCCCGTGGCTCCTGGTTTAACTCTTTACAAATACAACATAACTTACAAACTTTGGGTCACAAGACAACAGTTCCACATCACAGGCCCAAACCTGTATCTAAGACTGTGATCGCTGTGATCCATTGTATGTAGGGCTCACTCATTGCTGGGGCTTCTACCCTCTTCTGTATTCATACAGTAAATGTATGAATTTGGCTACCAGGGCAGTTATGCTGTAGATAATACATTTCTGATATTCATCATGATAGTAACTGCTGTTATCATACGTGGGCCACTTTCACAGGTACGTTCTGCCCATCACAACTTTTCATTAAAATACACCCATAGGGTAGCAGGAACTAAGAACCACACAAAATTATATGTGTGCATATTAATGCCTCAGTCAGAAATGATTGGGATTCCCAATATGGCTGTTCCCTTTAATGCCACTGGGTGGTGTGACTGTTATTACAAAGTGAGACAAAGAGTTAATGACAACTTTCTTCTTAGCTATGTTATCAGATGCAAATATTTCTTCACCACCTATACTGAAGGGAATCAGACCAATCTGACACTGTTTCCATTTACAGGGTAAATCTAGTAAGAATCACACTGTATTTCTACCTTTCACCCAGGAAAGGGTGTTTCTGTGGTTGTTGAGAGTATATGCAACAGACCCATAAAAATGCTACAGAAGTGAGTCATTTGGGTACTCTAAACAAAAACATGATGCCATATACTGTAGTTAGGCGGGTACATGTTATATTGGTTTTGTGCTTCCGCGGTATTGTAGTACATTTCTTTTTGGAATCCATTAAAGGTGTCCATCATTGAGGTCTACCGTCTGACTATAATAAACACCATATGCACATTATATGTTCCATTCAATCTAATACTGTGTCTAAGTTGTCCTTTACCAGATGTACATATATGCTTTTGAGTGTTCCGATGGTACAGTAGGTGTAGCCTTTGCCCTCCATGACATTAGGATGCTGGCTGATGAGATGGAGAAACTGGCACATGCTACTATTCAATCACTAGAGCTGTAGGGTGAAGAGGTGAACAGCATGTGTAAGGTTGTGTTACAAAACCGTATGGGATTGGAATCATTGGGCATGATTTATGCAGCGCAGGAAGTGCTGTGTGGAGTGTTTGTATTTACTATTTAACAATTAATATTTTTTTATCACTATAGTGTTAAGTATTTTATATACGTTATGTGTGAACTCTGCCTTACATCTCTTGGTGGCCGGGCTACTAGACTGTTTATGCTAAACAACAACACGTGACTCAGCCACCATGATAACAGCTTATACTGTATAGATCGCATCAGAGAGACAAAAGGAGAGAGAGAGAAACATTCCAGCAGAACACAAATAACATCAGGCTGTATTGAATATTGAAACCATCTGAATGACATGTATTATAACTGCTGCTGTGAATAAACCACCGAGCACTCTCTCCACTGGTTCATTGTCTCTCATTTACTGTGCTATATTTACAAGAACACAGTTTAGCATATCTGCTGAAAACAAGAAGATCTAACAAAGTCGTATAATTGGTCATATCATTTGTGCACACATTTTTTAAAATCTTACCCCTGGGTACTGGCATATTGCCTACCTCTGGGAACACCCACATGCTCCCAGGGGTAGCCACTGTGTACTCTGCGTTGGGGAACATATAGTCTAAGGACTCTGGTTTACCTGAAGAAAACACATTATAGTGTGCTGACTAAATACATATTTCTGTACATTATTTTGATTGGCTTTGAAAGACATTAATTGCACAAACCAGCATTATTAAGTAATGGTGAATTTCAGCACAAAGGATATAGGAATTTTAAATGAATCCAATTTACCATCAGACATAAAATATAACATATAACAAAATGTTTAATATAACCTCATCAATACATCTGACAACTTCTGCTACATTCTCTGAAGACAATCAATATCAATGACCCTCACAAAAAGCCCAATGCACATAATAATAATAATAATAATAATAATAATAATAATAATAATAATAATAATAATAACACATTATTTTGGGTAAGCCTTTCAGGACACTAAAATACATCTTAGATTAATTACAATTGCATACAGTATAAATAAGTGGAGTTGGTAAAGAGATGCACGTTTAGTGTGTGTGTGTGCTCTGGAGCATGTTGTGGTGAGATCTCGTTACTAGAAGGTTACTCTGCCTACAGTGGTAGCATGCGAATTATCATCGCAATATCGTATAATCCACAAACTGCAGGGTTACTCAGATAATCTTAAATGTTTCTCGCAGGAGTTAAAGCTTCAAATATTCAAATCTCAGCACTGTTTGAATCACTCTGAGAGTAGCATTTCATCTAGGACAAAACATACCGAATCACCCAGCTTTCCATTTCCGTAATCTCCCAAGACTCACACTAAAGCAAGAAGAGAGATGAGGTTTAAAAGAGATACGTCATGAAGTCAATATTAACCCTCCTGTTGTCCTTCTTATCTTATTGCGCCACCAGATGGCGCCACTCGAGTGTGTTTGATTGTGTCGTTCTCTTTATTGTCATTGCTGTGTGTATTTATTTCTTTATTATTTCTTTATGTATTTTTTTTGTGCCTTTTAACCCTCCTGTTGTCCTCGGGTTTCAAACGCACACCTTGTGCCAGCATTGCACATCATATGTCTGTGTAAGATGTAAAATTTGGATCGGAGCATTCTATCTTCAACAAAGAGCTAGTGTGTTGGGTCAGTTTGACCCAGAGGACAGCAGGAGGGTTAATAGTAGTATAGGTGTATATAGTAATATTATTCATATATTTAGCACAAATAATAGGCCTACTCATAGTTATAGTATTAGTAATAGTTTAAAATAAGTTATGAAAAAATCATGAAAATCCATGCAGGTAAGAAACAATACAGTTCCAACCAAAACCTGAAGATGGCGTCAGTTATACATTTCTAGCTCAAGAATACTAAACACGTGATTGTGAATTTATTCTAAAGTAGATTCATATTGTTGTAGTAGTAGGTATATGCCTACTTTTACTCTTATTTCTCCTTTGATGTAGGCCTATGGGTTTTATCAACGCAGAGCTTCAGCGCTAACCTTGTAGACTATGAATGGAGATATTTTATGTAATGTAGGCATGCTCGATCTTTTTTTGTTTTTTTTTTACAACTTATTAAGTGTGACAATGTTCCTGGACAAACAATACAGTCTACAAAGCTATTACAGAGCCAGCAAGGACCTACTGTATAGCCTGTTAATATGATATAAAAACTAAAGCACATCAATCTATCACGCCAGCTGGACAGTATTGTGATTCACTGACATTCGGCGACTGACGTTTTTTGACCCCCCACTGCCTTCTCTTTTCCGAAAGCTTACGGAGATCCGACGAACAGCGACCCAGCCCCTTCCGTGCCCCAGCAGCCCCACCGTCACCTCCTCCCGTCTACAGTGAATCTTTCCTCGGATCCACTCCGAGGAGGAACCCGTGGCCCGGCTGTTCATTTCTAATTATGTTCTCCAAGATGGAGGTTGGAGGCAGATGGCACTACTAACACCTAAAAGTCAGTATAGCCACCCGAGGGTCTTTACTGACGCTTTTGGGAAGACACAACTGAATTTGCCATCTTGACACGCCGAGGGGAGGTAGAAAGGATAGCCTACTACTTGGGAAATTGAGCTCCGGTCCAGCTTGGCAACCATGAGCTCCGGGGAAGGAGCGGAGGAAACGTCCAAGGACGCAACAGACATAGCGGCGTTATTAAAGTCTGGTAAGCCCGAAAATAGAAGAGGCGATTGTGCAGAGCTGAGCCGGGAGCCGCTCCCGTCTCTCTGTGCTGTATGATGAGACATTGTTCCCGTCTGTGTTGTGTTTTTGGACATATAGAAGGATGGATGGTGGCTTCCTCTTAGGTAGACACTTTGACTATTGTCACAAACTGAATGGATAGCTGCATCAGCAACGATGTATAGCTATTATATGTACACGTATCTGAATGTAGAACGTGTTGTGGCGAACAGCAGCTGCTAGTCGTTTACAAATAGCCAGGTAACGTTAGCTACACAGCTAATAAGACCCAATGCTAGCATGTTAGCATGGTTAACGTCATTCCCAACCGTTCCCAACGGACAGTACTGTAGCTAGCTATTTGCTAGCATATTGCTACTTGCGGGACACTGTGGGCTGAACCACGTGATTACCGAATGTATTTCGAGTGTGGGAATATACAGACATTTTTTATTATATTTCTCTTGATATATGGTTCAGTATTGATGGGTTTAAACTCGTACGTGTCTGTATGCATGTATATTATACTCTGCAATAACACGTTCGCTGTGCTCGCTGGTCACGTGGTTTGATATAGAGTGTCCCTTCAAAGCAGACCACCGTTAGCTTCACGGCTAATCGAACCAGTTAGCGAGCCTGTAGGCTAACGTCATTCCCAAAGGACGCTAGCTAGCTGTCGCTAGCCTGGCCAGTGAGTTGGCAAAGATGTTATGATACCATTCCATGGTCCATGGTCTGTTTTCATAGTACCGTTTTCACAAACCGAGGGTTTCTCGGTTTGTGGTCCCTTGATTTGTGAGCTAGCTCTGTGTGTGTCGTTCAGTGTGCGGTGCTATGTAAACAATACACGGCGTGGCAAGTATCGCCCAGGCAGGGTGTGTGTACACTACGTGCGTGTGCGCGCGCGCCTGCACAGTTAGTTTAGCTATGTAATGGCAACTATTCAAGCCACACGATTGTTTTGCAACATCCACCAAGTGTGTGCCAAGTGTCGACAATGGACCGATCACTGTTTTTTATTCACACACGCAACAAAACCACAACCCATGTATTCCGCACGGCTAGGCGCTGTTTCATGCACGCATAGACGGCTAACGTTAGCTAACTAGGCCAGCTTGTCAGCAAGGTCTGGGACATGCAGCCGGAACATGGGCCTTTGACGGATTTAATTTGTTACAGTGAGGCCTTATAAGAGCAAAACAGAATGTATGCCAGATACCCTGGAGCGCCACTTGCTGCAGGCTATGGATTGTATTGCCCCGGCTTCTGAAGTCTGAAGTCTTTCTCACCATGCAATTCAGATTGCTTTGTTAGCTCCTTAAAGTACAGTAGTGAGTTTACTGCACTGAAAACCCGTTTGGGTTTATATGTTTCTGTTATATCCGTGACGAACCAAAAGTAACTTTTTAACAGTATGTTTGTTTATGTATTTGTGGTATTAAACTATTTAATGTGGCAGATATGACACTTAAACAATATAGAGCACGGGTGAATGCAGTGATTTAGCAGCTCACTTTGCCCATTGAGCAATCTCATGTGTAACACTCTATGCCAGATTTTGAGGGGGAGTGGACAAGGAAATAGAGGTCTGTGTTGACATGCAGGCTCTGGTGGTTTGCATCTGTAGCCTGATAATGAACCAGAGGAAGTTGTTCATTGGGCTGCTCAGCCAACAGCAGCTGACCTATGATTGCTTCCGCTTTAACAGATGGGAGATGCTTCCAGGCCCACTGCAACTTCACTCTGTTGTAATAACTTGAAACAACTGTAATTACACGTTAGTATTGTGATACCCACTTTTTTATTATTAGATACGTCTTTAACCTTTTTTATGTTAATTTATAGTATAGTAGTATGCTTATTTGTAGACACGTATTCTTATTGGCATTTTAACTGGTTTGTTTTACATTTGAATGTATAATATAGGCCTGCAATTTTCTTTGTATCATAGAATCATAGTGCAACACAACTGAACATGTTATCAGTGAGACACAATTAAATTCTATGAGATTAATGCTTGCCAGTAATACAGAACATTTTCAGTTACCATACTGTGATTATGGTATTGCGTCCCGCTGTTGTCACTCCCTCCTCAGAGCGCATGGCAACCAGCAGTGTGGTTGACATCACTGTGAGCAACTGCACCATTATTGACTAGGCCACCTACATGTCTGTGGGACTCTGTGTGTGTGTGTCATGTAGTGATTGCCATACGTATCAGCAGCTACAAACAGTTACAAACTAATGGATCTTCATCTTCTAGACCCCAAGCAATGTGACAATAAAATCTGTTTTATGCTAACATAATGTCACACTTATTACTGTTTATCAATGCAGTGCTTTTATGTACAATTTAAACTGTTTTTATTTGATTAAGGAGAATATAAACAAAATCACAATTATTGGTTTTAGTTGGACAGGAAAATAATGATACATTAGCGGGTCAGTATCTATGTAAATAGTCTAAATAAAACTGTAAGCAGTGGTTGTTTTTTCTACTAGTCAGCCCAGTATTGAAACCTACGTTGTTCTCATATGAAGATTTCTACATTACCTGGTTGGAGCTTGAGTGTGACTGGTGTTTAGGTAGGGTGGGGGGGGCTCTTTTTGCTTTACTCTCAACTTCCTCCTCCTATGCTGGGAGTCTTGTTCTGACATGCACAGGTTTTAGTGTCTGGCCATGGGCTACACTTTTTTTCACTGTCTCCCTCTCTCACCTCTCACACATTGTCTCTGTGTGTCTCTCTCACGTTTTCTTTTTTTGTGTGTGCAAATGGTGACAAAGTTCCTTTGTTTTCACTGTTATGTCGCTATTCTGGTTTGTCTCTGTCTTACCTGCTTTGCTTGACAGATGCCAGTAGTGCTAAGGCAAACCATACATACCAAATATTGATATTATCAAAGATAAGGAAAAACTATGGCCGATAGTAAGGCAACACAAGGCATGTTGCCTTGCATATTTCATACACAAGGCATATCGGTGTGCCCCATCCCCCCCGAGGGCCGAGACAGGAGAAGTGATACCGCGGCCTCTTCGGAGCACAGGAACAGGGAGTTGTGTTGTGGCATGTTGTCAATCATTATGTTATTTTAACACAACACGAACCCTAGGCTACACACACTGCTAACACACCCATGTAGCGAAGTCATTATACAGTGGCTGTGAGCCATGTGTTTACCTGCTAGAGCTGACCGATGCAGCCGGAACCTTTTAGCATGGTTAACGGTGTCACATTTATAGTTGTATAGCTGAAATGGCAATAAAAACACATTTTGTTCATTCATATTTCAGCCTAATACTATGATGTAGCCAACATACCATGTGGCTCTCTGTGCCCTCACAGGGGCTACCAGCCCTGCTGAAATCATAAACTGTATGGCACAATCCACCAGTGTACTGACTGCCTACTGAGAAATACTGCGGACTTCACTGACGGAAGTTCATGAATGAATAACATGCCTGCTGCTTGCTTGGCCAGTGAATGATATGGTGTGTGTGTGTGCACTTGCTTCTATAAATGCGTGTAGGACAGGGAGAAATCTGATCCACAGCTGCACTTATGACTCAGGCTCATTCAGCCAGGCATATATACACACACACATGCGCATGCTAATGGGTATTGATCATGGAGATGGAGACTGATTGAGGCTTCCTCAAACCACAAGCTGCCCAGTCAGGAACATAGAGGCTGGGCTCCTGTGTGCTTACACAGGCAAAGAAACTGCCGCATCGTTGCTGATCAATACCTATGTACTGGTTTAAAAAAACCAATCTTTATGTATTCAAACACAGAAACATCCTATTGCCTGAAAAAAAAAATGTGCTGGCCATTGAACCCAATACGAGTCATTGGGGGGTGTGCCTGCACATTGGATGTAAAGAATATATGACCAGCAGTCATTTTATTTGACTTGCTTGTTTGGAACACATTGATTTTCTTGTGCAGATATTCCATACTTTCTGAGGCATAGGAAAAAGGCATGATTTACTGGGTTCTAACTCAGGTCAGTTCATGTATCAAGCAAACACGTATCTCACTACAGTAACAAAGTTACTGTAGTGAGATACCATTGATTATCTCTCAGCCCACCTCTTCTGCATTTCTTTGTACTGCTAAGGTCACGGTGACCTACCTTCGGCCTTGCAATCACAGTAAGTGATACATACACACACATGCACATACTTTGATGTTCACCACAGGCATCTCTGGTGGAAGTGGATGGTGTGTTGTCTAATCAAAAAGAAGCCAGTTAAAAGGGGAATGTAGATGATTTAAGCATTTGTCTGACCGTGCAGTTCTGTCAGGAACAAGCTGATGTATTGGTAAATGTCCTTTAAGTTAGAGCCTAATGCTGGGATACAACATGCAACATTCTGTATTGCGCTTATCGTCACATACAGTGATGTTATTTAACCAATAATTTACCAGACAACAATAACAATATGATTTACAGCTGAGCCTGACTGTCAAAATGATATGAACCACCTCAGGTCTTCCTGTTTTCTCTGCAGTTTACTTTCATTTGTTCCAGTAATGGTAGCATCTATTCTCACATATTGTGCTGAAATTATGAACAAATGAGCTTGTTAAATAAGTAAATCAGTTATGAATTAATTATTAAAGTTGTTGACTTAAATTGTGGACTAATTTCCACCCGTGGAGTTGTGCTAACACGTAATCATCCATATTCCTTATAACAGGTGCAGGTATATTAAATATTAAAGGCGGGTTAAAGCAAAGAGAATTGAAGGTCTGAGCAGTATGAGCAAATGGTCTGGAGATAATTTGTTGTAACGGAGAAGGCTGCTGTTCATGATTCAGCAGATTAGACCCACAATGCCTTGTTTCAGGAGGCATTGTTTAGATGCTTGTAATCATAAAGTAGCTACAGGTTACCCCGGGCTGATACATCATTGTTGTTGGGTACATTTAGACCTAAAGGCAAATATTTATGGTGGAAATGATGTGTAGCTCATTTAGGTCACAAAACACTACTCTTAACCAATAAAGAAAATATTCTAAATTAAAGAATAAGGACGGCATGCTTTTTCGTTCAGGGAAGTGCCAGGTGTCTGTCACCATGACAACAGCAGCCACCATGTATGTCTGTCCATACCCAATATAGGTGCTATTCTTGCTAAATGGGTCTGTGTGAACCATGCTGTATCATAAGCTCTGCAGTCAGTGTAGCACACAGACGGATGGTGTATTCTTTTCACATGCAGTCTTGCAGTTTTTCCTGATTTGCATTGGCTTTCAGCTGTTGATAAAGTACTAGGTTAGGCAATATATTACGCTATCACTGTAAAAACTATTGCCGTGTTTATATTGTGCTAAAAGCATTTCCATTAACACTGTTTTCCAGTGCTCTGTAGTATTAAGACGTTTCTCAGCTCGGTACTGGAGGAGTCTTTGTTTTTGTTTGAAAGCCTTCTCAGGAAAACTTAAACGTGTACACACACAGACACGCATTAACCGCTTGCCTTTCCACGTGTTAAAAAAAGGCAGACTGTCCCACTTTGCTGTCATTGGGTAATTTCTGCGGCGCAATGCTAATTGGCGGGAGCTCAGGGAAGATCTCTGTGGCTCGCCGCCTGGAACAAGTCAGGGGAAAGAGTCGAGGGGCAGAGCTGGGGGGCAGAGCTGGGGGGCAGGGGAAGACAAGGCGAGCAAACGGAGGAAACAGAAAAGGCTGGAGGTAGGTGGGTGGTTTCGGAGGGGCGAGTTGGGGGATACATTACCCTGCACTGATCCAGTTTGTTCACGCATACTTGTTACCGGGGCATAAACAATAGTCCTGCAGGAATGAATATGTTTTCTGTTCCTGTGAGAGAGATGGGTCTTTTCAAGCAGCTAATACAGGTGTGGAGGGAGAGCAGGAGAGAGAAAGTTACATACATTTTTGCAGACTTTGTTGATGTCAAAACAGTAGTTTACATCAGCTTGCCATTGATTATAATGGACGGGGGAGGTTGACCAGATTTCTCTCTGCTCTTATTTTTGGAGCTGTCAGAAAGCGAGAGAAAGAGAGCCAAACTAGGACAAGTCCTGAAAGACCATCGTGCTTCTTTTTTTTTCTTTTTTCACAGGGTCTCTGGTGTATTCAAAAGTGCTATCTCACTGTTGCTCTCTATAGCTCTCTTTCTCTTGACCTCTAGAGCTTTATGACTCTACCTTGTGCATATTACTTATTGCATCACAT
>JAODUG010019225.1:11163-22053 GCA_027564795.1 Aphredoderus sayanus
GCTCTCTATAGCTCTCTTTCTCTTGACCTCTAGAGCTTTATGACTCTACCTTGTGCATATTACTTATTGCATCACATATGTCATGTATTATTCATAATGTGCACAGGGCATAATTGCACATGGTTCTTTTGGAGTTTTAATGACTAATACATTAAAGTGACTATATGACTTTCTGCCACTAGATGTCATAATCTCAGACATAAACAAATACTCCAAATGCTCCGTAGGCCACACACACATGTACTAACAAGCCCGCTGTGAAAACACAGCAGAGGAGCTCTGATTACAACAGAGATGGAGTGTGGTGTCATTCTGCTGCTCAGGGTTTTCCACTGCCATCTTTACGTAGAAAAATACTTTCTGCTATTTTAGTGTTAAAAATAACATATAGACCACCTTTTTAAGATCTTCTTGTAATCCCCTTTCTTTAGCTTAATGTTGCTTATTGTGCCTGGTGTGAGCCAGACAAAAGGCATGCTAAATGAAAGTGTTTCCTATGACACACGAGCCAGGCGATGAGTGGGCTATTTGTGTTGAGGTGGTGGTGGTAGCCCAGGGGCTCAGAAAAGGGGGGAAGAGTACAGTACACTGTTGAATGGCGCCCATGTACAGGGGATTTGGCCCTGTATGAGCGGCCCTTTTGCCGTTTTTGCTTCATCATTTCCCTTATGACCGTTAGCTGTGTGAGGGAGAGAAAGGGAGAGTTGTTACAAACTGCTTAGATGACGTATGAGGTGGTTTTATCCTCGTGTGTGTGTGTGTGTGGTTAGATTAAGCCACAAACTGTCACTTTCCATCTTGGAAGGTAAATCCTGACACTTTTTGCTTAAAATTTGTAGTATAACCCACAATTATCAACAAACAGTGTACGTGTGCGCACGTGCATTTGCTACCCTTTTGTTTGTGTGCCTGTGTTTGGCGTCTGCGGTGAGCTCAGTGTGTTTGTGATATGATTAGATTAGTATCTACACAACAGGTAGAATACACATGGTGGCATGGCAGGTATGCCAGCTAAGCTGCTCTTAAGGCATTTTATATTTCCTTCCATTCCAAGTTTTTGAGATTCAAAGCAAAAACAATTCAAATGTGTGACATGGAAATGTTCTGCACAAACTGTTTGACTGTTTGACCTACATTTATGTTTATCTGCAAAGTTCCATTGGCCCTAGTCTCGCAGAGCCAGCCTTTACTTCCGTAAACTCTGGGACACTGCGCTGGCGTCAAGACCCGCCTATTTGACCTGAGAGGTATTTAGATTGACATGCATGATGACCAACTACATAACTCCACGTTATGAACAAGTCAGACATTAAACCTTCACTGAAGAATTCGTATGGAAAATTAACTGCTTTCAAGTCTTGAAAATGTGTAAAATAAGTAGGCTATGGTTACTGCTTAAAATAAATGAGTATGAGTAAATAACTTAAATGAGTAAATAAAGCACTGAACTAAGGTCGCACCGGAATTACGGATACAGACTTTTGAGTGACAATACTAACAGCTAATGAATATCAGCTTCCTCACTTCCGGAACATGTTTTTTTTTTTTTGCTCACAGGGGTATATATCGGACATTCAGCACAGATTAGTTTAGGTGATGTTGTGCTAATGGACGGAAGAGGCTGAGGCTGCATTGGCCCATGTAAAGTGTTTGATGCCATTTTGTAATTGTTCACCTTGAGAGTTCAGAGTGGTACTACTGGTTACACAGCTGTTTAAATAACTATAATATAGGAACTAGCTACAGCTAGTTTTGTTGGTTCACCAGCCACTGCAGCTCAGACAAACATGGATTGTCCTGGTCTGTGTGTGAATAAGATCATTATTCTATTATAGTTTACTGGGCTGTTGCTCCTATCAGCAGGCCATCGGTGACGTCATCGCAGGAAAAGGAAGTAGACCTTCGTCATAATGGGCCGAGCATGTGCCTGTGAATCAGCAAGATAGACAGACAGGCAGACAGACAGACCATTTACTTGTACAGGACATGATGCTATTTGACTGTTTGCAACCCTCTCAGAGCAGTTAACCTTTTATGCACACACACATACTGGATGAATGGTGTGATTGTGGTGTTTGCAAAGCGCAGTGGGCCTCCGTCATGGGTTGGACGAGAAGACTAGGAGTATTTTGATATTTGTGTCAGGCTATCAGGCCTTCTCGCACTTTGTAGCACCGTGGCCTGGTGTGGTTTCTAGGGAAGCTGAATCAGAACCTCCACTGTGCTAATGTGTATTCTGCTTTCTTTTTCCTAGATGGTTCCCTCCCAAAAGAGCCCAAAGGAGATGTGCCAAGTCAGATAGCAGGTAACACACATACATACGTACTTACGTACACAATCAGGATTCATATATCACTGTTCAACTTTGAGACGGGTCATAATCTCCCACTTCCTCTCTACTTGCTGTGATTGGCCACATGGGTCGCATCACCAGACAGACTCGGGTGGCTGACCTTAATGTCAATACTCTCTGCGGTGTGACGTGTCTTCCCTGTCAATGTGTGACGCTCCCCCGTATTGGGGGCGTAGGGATGGAGGAGATACCCACCCAGCCAGCTCCTCTGTCAGCTAGGGCTGTTGTGCACACTGGTCAGAATGGAGGAGGAGACGGCCAGGGTGGAGGCATTCATAATATGAATGCCTCTGCACCTCGACATGTGCTGAGAAAGCTTTTAGTAAGCCTCTCTCTCTCTCTCTCTCTCTCTCTCTCTCTCTCTTCTTCCCCCGCCCCCCCCACTATCCCCTGCTGTGTTGGGTTGCTGTAGAAACCCTGGCGCGGTTCTCCCTGGTTACCCTACCCTACTATTAGAGGTCTGCCTGGATAGAGGGAGAAGGAGATGTGGAAGGATAAAGAGACAGACAGATGGAGGAAAATGAGGAGAGAGCATATAGTGTGTCTGCTCTCTCAAACTGAATGGTGTTTTAATGAGTTGTTCAATTAAACATTGCTTGTTATTATTGCAAGTGTGGGTCGATGGAAGGGTCAAAGGGTTACAGGATGCAAGTGATGCATATGTTGATTGTTATCAGTGCTAGTTAGTGCTGAATTGGGGGCTGCTTTTTGTGCATGCATGCGTGTTTACTTTTACCAATATGTTGAATTTCCACAGCTTTGCCCATGCAGTCAAACTACCTACCAATATCTAAGTGCCTCTGTTTTTCCATTCAATCAGAACGTGGTATAAATCTGTAGACTACATCTGTTACAGGCTAATTAGGAAAGCATTGTCTAGTAATTAATTACTGCAGGCTGGTTAATAGACAGTGATGGACAGGAGGAAAGACATATATAACAAGAAATACATTTGACAGCTGAGGGAGAATGATGATGATATGTTCTCATGGCATCCTCAGTACAAGAGCGTCTTCATCTCTGACATGGAAAAGTGATGCCTGCATCAACCACATACACACATGCACACACTTTCAGTATGGAAGAATTGAATCCAAGCCAAAAGTCCATAGGTCAAACGGACACCTCATACATTAGGTAAACACAAATTGTCTCAATACATCTAATTTAAAGGTATAGTTAGCGATTGTAAGCTAATAAACTTTGACAAATTCACCAAGTATCTCCTCGCAGTCCGCTAGCTTAATGTTCTCTGTGCGAGCTGAAAATATAATGCGCTACTTCTACACCATCCTGGCTCTGTACACAAAGTGCCAAACACCCCTCACAGCAAGTGTCCTAGGCTTCGCATTTCATTTCCAATGTGTGGGGCGGAGCTTCTGAGGGAGCACCCTATGGCATTAAAGGGAGAGGTGTTTTTGTTTTGATTTAAGTTTGAATTAAGCAAGTGTTCTCGAGAGTTACTGACCCTACAATACCTTTTTAAACAGTTTCTCATGACCACAGAACTATCAACATTTCTCTACATATTGCCAATGGGTGCAGTCACTAGACGTTTACTAGCGATGTACAGTGTATGTTATCCAGTAGAAGCTAGAACCATATAGCATCTACTTTTACTCTGCTTCTACCCTGGGCTGTTAGAGCCTGCATCAGTACCAAGGTCAAAGGTCTGTGTGACTGACTGTCCTCTCCCTGCTCCACTGGGACTGGGTTCAGCTTTCATGGACTTTTAGCCATAATGGCTCTTCCCTCAGCAAGGAATGCTAGACATGTAGTGAATGTGGGAGGGCTGCAAGTACACACAACCATACGCACACAGGTCAATAACAGCTGGTAGAAGGCCATTTTAAGACTACCCCTGTACGTGCATGGATTTCTCTTATTTTGTGTGTGTGTGCGCACGCCTTTACTTCTGCCAATCTTATCACTCCCCCCATATGTCTTGGGCTGGGTCTAGCAACTGTTGCATTTCTCTCTCCCCCCCCCAAATTGAATTGGGGTTGTTGAGTTGACTACTTAGTTCTGTAAGCCTGCCTAATGCCCACTTGACCTCTCGCAGGCCAATTTCCCCATTTTACTTTCACACCTTTTGATAAGATACACACAAAAGCACGTTCATTCCACAACAGACCATAACGGGTAGAAGCCCTAGTATTTTCTAGCATTATATATTGGTAAGTGTGACAACCACCACTTACAGGGTACGTGTTGAGATACTGCAGGGGTGTGTGCACTGTGCACACTTCTATTGGATGTGTTCATGTGTACATACCTCCCCAACAAAAGGCGGTTTGTTATGCGCACAAGCTCAAGGCGTGCACACACACAAAAGTGTGTGTGTGTGTGTGTGTGTGTGTAATATATATTTGTGAGTATGTACTATATGTTTGTATATTGTATGTGTAAATATCTGTGTGTGTGTGTTTGGGGACACCACCCTGTCCTAAGCAGCTGAATGTGACACAGGCATTACCACATACATTCAGGATTACACCCCCCCTTCACCCTCCATACACTCATATACGTACTCAGCCTTCCTCATAGAAAAAGACAGTTGGGCAGATTAGCAGCTCTAAAGTGCCAGCAGCAGGCTAGTGAAAGGCTGGCCTACCTGGTGTTAGCATGCTAATGCTCTGAGAGACAAGGCATTCATAACAACCTGCCAGCAACGTCTTAGAAATGCTTTCTTGGAAATGTTAACGTTATTTCCGTTATTTTCTTCTTTTTTCTAGCTTTTTGGCTTTTCTGTAAAGCAGTGTAGAAAGCCTCCAGAATGCCATACTGTAATTTTTAGGATGGCTGTCCTTAGCTCGGAGCAGCCCTTTTAGGAATAGCCGGATTATCTTCACGTATTCTACAGTACCTCCCAAAAGAGGAGTGTGGAGTCCTTATTTTCTAGCGAGTTTGTCTGTATAGAGGATGAACTGCATCTCCCAGCAGCCCACAGGGCCATCTGACATGCCAGTGAAACAGTTTGGGGGCTTTTTTGAGCACTTTTCTCGGACCACATGCCTGCCAATCAGTCACCAGTGGCGTTATGCACAGACTGGCTCCGCTCTTATTCGTCTAACAGGTACAGAGCTGGTATTGGTCGGAGTAGTCTCTCTTTTCCTCTGCTCTATCTCCCTGTCTGTCCCTGTTTGGGGACCAGTATTGGCACTGGCAGCGCCATTGCTTTGTGTATGTTCAGTCAGCTAAACTTTCTGTCTGAAAAGAATGTGTATGTAACATGTAAAAAATGTTATTCTGACATTGAATGAGAAATGTGCTTATCTGAGTGTTGTGTGTTATGGAGTAAGGTAAGGCATACTTTATTGGCCCATAGGGAAACTTGTCTTGGGCTTCAGGCCTCTGCATCACATTCTTACATAATCATCAGCATACAATAGTCGCCTGTGTACTGTGTGTGCGCAGGTTCAAAAGCAATAAAATTATGTATTGGCAGATTCGACTAATAAAACAAAATGCAATCAACTAGTGTTTCTATAAAACAATAAAAGGCAATACACATATTAAACTGAAGGCAGAAGTGTGAAATAACAACATCAATTATAATATCACAATTTTATCCATTGATGGTTATATTTCTGGACAGTATGTCCATACAATGATTACAGTGCTACCAATGGTGCTACAGAGCAGTCACTTTGTGCTCTCATGCACACATTCACATTGTCACACATTCACATTGTCAGCATGTGAACAATAGGTTTTTGACTGACCTTTGAGTATCATAATGGCTCTGTGGCATTCAGCTAATCGTACAGTCAACCAGCCACCAATCGGAGGGCGGTTCAAATGGCCAGTATACTTCACATGAATACAAGGTCTGTGTGCGGTTGAAGGGGGTTGTGAGATGTTGTGTTTCATCACTTCTAATCTAATGTTATCTTCCTTTAAAAAATGTGCATGCATTTTAAGGGTTTAATGTTATGCTATTAACACCATGCGCCCTTCCCATATACTCTGCATGTGTTTACAAGGGGGCAGTTGAAAGCCTTTTTCTTCAGGGTCATGGCTCATACAGTTTGAAATCCACTGATTTTAATTGTATTGGCCTCTGTCACATTGTGCTGTAGTCACTAGAAGGTGCTGTAGTCAGGTAGTTGTAGAAAGACGGCTTATATGCCATCTTTAATGGAAATATTGCCCTCATAGGTTAAAGTCCTGTTTGCTTAATTTAGTGTGTGTGTAACCGTTGGTGTATTGTTCAGGATGTGCAAAGCCACCTTCGAAGCACTGAAGACGCACTTCTTGTAGATTATTGGTTTTATTGAATCCATTTAGCAAACAAACCCTGGCCTTGTAATGATGCGGGTCAGGTATTCAGTTGGTGTGTTGGAACTCCCTGAACAGCTGGTTGGAGTGCTGCTGTTACCGTCTATGGCTTACAGATCCTATCAGTAGCTCACTCACCAGAGAGCTACAAGATTAATTGTGAACAAATGGACCACCAAACAGCATGTTGATGCTATACTACAAACTAACAATGAATGTAGTTTATTCCCTTAATGAATTTGATCTTGTCTGAAGTACTGCTATCATGTCATCTATAAAAATAGTTGACACTTCACTGTATAGGTTCTAACTTCACTGCAGTTCAAAAGTGCACTGAAACACTATCAACTAAGCCTAAACACCACAAACCAACCACATCAAACTGGCGCTGGAATTTGGCTTTTGTTAGCTTTAGCCGATCTGTGCTGGGAAAGAATTCCAAACTGAGTCTTCAGCTCAAATGGAAAAATGTAGAGCCACAGTGGTGAGTAATGGAGCGTCTGTCAGTGAAATAATACTGTAGTGTTGGTTGCACTGCACATCAGACAGGCTCAACTTAAAGGGACACTCATGATCGTGTTATGGCATCCACAGAACCCTGAATAGCAGCAGAGTAGCTCTCTTTGAAATCAGAAAAACAAAGCTGTTAGGTTGACACTAGTGCTCTATTGGTATACGCTTTTATTTTCCTTTCAACATATGATGCATACCAAAAATCCACCATTTGGGAAACTTTGTGATAAATCTGGCATCTGTCATTGTTTTGATGTTTAAAACCGCTGTGAAATTGACGATATGAGAGATTTCTCTTATCCAGAATAAATGTGTGGCTTTGAAACCCTCTTTTCCACTCAGGATGAAGAGAAGTCAGCGGGAAATGGAAACCTAATGTTAATACTAGCTAACGCTAGCTACTGAATAGAAAACTAAACCCTGTAAGAAACGTTGAGCCAGAGATCAGTTTTTGGCTGTCGTGACCAGGTCCCTTCTGCCTAACCCCTCCCCTCACACCCCCCACCCCAAACACACATATATACTGTATACACACACACACACACACACATAATATTTTGGTCTCACTTTGTCCAGAATCCTACAGCTCCTCTGACCATAGCCTCCCTTTCCTCTCATGCATTGTGTGTGAATGCATACGCATGCTTGGAAGTTCATGAAGCTCGGATTCATGTGCTCATATGGGTCACGGCTTTGGAACACGCAGGCACTAATTAAAAGTGTGCGTGTATGATGCAAGCACTCTGAACTGGGCTGAACACAGACCCAAATTAATGATAACTTATCAAAAATCTTTATAATTTGTTGTATACAGTATTTATTTTTTAAAACAAATGCATTAATGGAAGTGATTGCCACAATGAACCGAAAATCTAATAATGTTAGAAAAAAGAAAGTACATTAGGTTGATGAAATGATGCCATAGTGAACCTTTGCCGTAATCAGGTGGTCCAAAGAAATAATTGTTTGCAGCTATATTTTGGCCATGCAGTGTACTGCACATTAAAAATATAATTTGTCGATGGAGTATTGTGAATGAAGGGGACAGAAAAATCTTATCGATCCCAATTAAGCAGCGCCAGCATGCTACGTTTTGACTTTTCACTTGAAGGCAATTGGATATAATCCATATTCTATATACCAGTCAGTTTTAGGTTTCAGAAAAGCTTCAGCACCCTCACTTGATGATGTCTAATGTGCAGGCTTAAAAAGATTGACAGGCCTACGGTTGCTACGTTGGACAGTGGTCAGTTTAGGGAGGGGTTAGCAAAGCGTATGAGGTATTCACTAAAACCAGACTTTAACAAGCGCCATGGTAATCATAAATAATCACAATTGTATATACAATTGGAGCTCAAAAGCAATGTATGTTGACATTTTTATAAATAATTAGACTGTTAACGCAACTCAATTTCGACCATTTCAGAAACGATAATTGATTGTAAATTTAAAATGTGCATTCCTACTTCCACTGACTTCTCGCTCCCCCTTTCCCATCCAGGTTTCAGGAGAAACGAGGAGATGAGAGCGATGGAGGTGTTGCCCATCCTCAAAGAAAAAGTGGCTTTTCTCTCAGGTGAGTGTGTAGCCTTAGAAGCAGATCAAACGGGAGACCCTGTGATGTCAGAACCTATAGAGACGAAAAGACGAAAAAAAGCATACATGCAGCACTATTTGTTTGGTATTAAGCGGGGGTGCCCACTGCTCTCTCCCTTGGTGTGTGTGCGCGTGGCTGTGTGCATTTGTGTGTGTGTTTGTGTTAGCCACACACTGTGGACTTAATAAACTGGCTGAGGAACAGGCACTTAACTCTTGACCTCCCCTTTCTTTCTCTCACACACACACACAAAAACCCCCACACGCATGCGCGCACACCCACACACCCACACACACACGCACACACTCGGGTCAGACAGGATAACAAGGGTTGTGCCAAGCATAACTCCTCGTAGTATCAAAGCCTGATATGAACCTGCCAAAAAGCAATTGAAGGAGATTGTAAACACACAGAAAAGCTTCACTATGATGTGTGTGTGTGTGTGCGCACGCGCACGTGTCATTAAGTCACTCGTGTCATAATAACAAATGGATTGAAATGTGCACGTACTGTAGTGTGCCTTTTCCCCTGGTTCGAACAGACAAGGTCACAGCAGGCAGAATGCAAAGGCTATGACTCAGAGACACACATACAAAGAGAGAGAAGAAGGAAAGGGCAGCGTTGCCATGGTGACGTACTGTCAGAGCTACCAGGTCTAAATCATAATTAGTAATAATAATATAACGATAATGTCTACAGTAAGCACGCATTACTCTTCTTGTGTTAATTACTCGCAGTATAGCGCTGATAGCTCGCTATAAGGAGATTTATAACATAATGGTTCTGTTTTAATGGGATTTTGGGGACTTTAACACTTCCTGCTAGATGAGCCAGTGCTAAAACGTAATACTAATACAGTTGACTTCAGCTCTTGACTACCCCCAGTGGTTGTTCAAGGCACTGCATGGACACTAGTGGATTTGATGGATTACTTGTGCTAATCAATGTGATTATAAAATACTGCACTGCAATTGCAAGAAGCATGGCCATTGATCATTTTGTTGCACTTATTTCATAATGCCATGTGACCACAGGGCCCGCCAGTACCCTGTTAGTGCATTTATTGCAAACTGTGCTAGATGCATTGGGACTATTTTGTACATAAATGAAAGTGAACATGTGTTTGTGTGCGTATGCAGGAGGTAGAGACAGACGTGGTGGCCCCGTCTTGACGTTTCCGTCTCGCAGTAACCACGACAGAATACGACAGGAAGACCTACGGAAGCTCATCGCCTACCTGGCTGGAGTCCCTAGGTAGCCACTCACACTAAACTTTCCACTTCTATACACAGCGCAGAACCATACACAACATATACTACACTCAATATGGGCAAAATGATTACTTTTACAGCATTAACAACATTTTTAAATCCCTAACTGAACCTACTGTATACTATTAATTATATTGCAGCAAAATATGTTGAAAACACTATATAATGCATGCAGAGTTGAATTAGACCAGTACATCTTTCTCATTAGTGTCCAAACGTTATTGTATAAGCACCTACTGTATAATGGGGTGGCCCCACCAGTAAGTTATTTTTTATATATACATACATACATACATACATACATACATACATACATACACCCTGCAAAGACACACAATTAAGAAAACACAATTACACTAAGCAAACTCAAATGTTATGTTCTCTTAATAAACAGCACACTTTAGCACTGTACCTGACCACCCAGTAGAGGAAACCAAAAATCAGAAGATGGGCTGTGTGTATTGTTAAGATATATGTATTTCTTCACCAAATGCACAAAAAGCCACCACATAGAGATCAATATTTCCATAAATATAAAACCAATCTAATAGTCCAAAAAGACTACTCAATGAAGACAGACTAGTCTTCTCACTAGGAGAGGGCAGTGAGAGTTGCAGGCTGGCAGCATGTTACGTGATGCCTGTCACAACACCAGACTGTGAATAACTTCTCCTGTCATGTAACTAACAATTATCTTGTCAGTATTGTTAAAAACCGTATTCATATTTTTCTTGCTATTTATTAATGTATGGAATGTTCAGTACCTAATATACAGTATCCTGTACAATGTACGTATTATGTACAGCATCATAAATGAGCTTGTCATGCCAGTAAACATTACGTAATGCTGATGCAGATGAGAAATGGAGCTAAAG